>BQNB010025203.1:40576-59889 GCA_026074375.1 Tanacetum coccineum
CGCTTACATTATTTTTCGACACTAAGCTAAATGTCGAGTCCTAATCTTAGCTAGAACCAATCTACCACCCATACTTGTATTTTGAGAACCAAAATACTAATCGACACACCATCAACACTTCCGGATTTATACACTATTCAGATCTACACAACTACACAGGAATGAAAGATATGGACTCGATCTATATGTAACCAAAGTTACAAATGAACTAAACTAGACTACATAACTTCGTATCTTGATAATGACAAAAGTTCTTCTCTTTCACTTGAGGGAAGAAGGAAAGGATATAAGATTAGATCACATTTAAACAAGATTAAACAAGTTAAATGATCAAAGATTTAGTGAGATCTAGAGAGAGAAAGAACTAAAAGAAATTCGTGCAAAATGGTTGTAAAAATAGTTGGAAGTGACCCACTATTTATAGGAGCTGAAAATTGCCTGTCTGAAAGTGACGGCCCCCAGATATATTAGGGGGCCGCCGGGGGCCACCGGTATTTACGAGGGCCGCCCTGACAGACGCTCTTGTTTTTGTCTTTTTGTAGTGAAATACTTATATGGTGAAGATCTAACCTATTTTGGGGGAAAAGGACCATATTTTGAATTTTGAAATAATTACCACATAAGACATTTCTTTATAATTCAAAAATAATTTGTCAAATTAGTTTTTGAAAAAATTATTTTGTTACATTTATAAAAATGTAAAGTTTAAGACAAAAACTTATTTCTTTGATCATCCTACAAGTTTAATGCTTGTTTGTACATACCTTATGTGATTTACGTCGGGTGTAAACCAATGTCCGTCTTGATGCATACTTGAGACGTCGAGAGATGTTGATGCGTGTATGCATTGACGATTTGTGTAAATGAGTAACTTGCGCACTTTATGTTGCGTACTACAAGTCACATGTTTGTCATCACCAAAACATAATAAGATCATATAGATTAAATATCATAATATTTGCAGTAACACATTAATTGCTTTCGGCTTTAGGGGCTTTTACAAACATGGTAACTCTAGTGTAGAGAGGTAGTTAGCTGATAGGGTAGAAAATAGTATAATCACCAAACTGGTCCAATTTCGTTACCAGTCTGGCACATAAATAGTAGATTCACCATACTTGATCTTTTTGTTTACACTCCCTTCTCCCCCTTTTATCCAAGCAAAAAGGTATTATGTGGAGGTTTGAGTAGAAGAAATGAGAAGAGGGTATGTGCTCCGGGTATATAGGTTAGAGGAATGAGAAGAATGTAGGTGCTCCAAGTATATAGGTTTGAGGTATGAGAAAGAAAGGTGAATGGATTATGTGTTTCTTGGATAATTTTGAATAGGTCGTGAGAGATGAGAGAAAGGCATGATAGAAATTGTTAGGATTATGAAAATCCATGTAAAAGACTCGGTCACCCCATGTAATTTCTAGCATAGGTTAGCTCGTAGCTTTAATATTAATCGTCTAAATATCGTAGGATTTATGGTGTAGGGCCGGGTCCTTACCCACATGTTAGCCCACTCCATAGCCCACTTAGAGGCCTAAAACACTTGTATTTATACCCCCTTTCCAGTCATGGGAAGTGGTTGGTTGTTCATTTTATCACAAACACACATAAGGTGTAGTTTCTCTCACTAGAACTCACTTTCTCTCTCTACAAATTCGGCCAACCCCTAGATCATTGATTGTGTTATGATATCCAATATACTACAATTGGTATCAGAGCACATGGGATGATTAGCTAGATTGTGTGTGCGTTTTCTTGGTTAGATTAAATCAAAAGTTTGGTTTTTGAAGGTTTATGGTCTCATTCTTGACACTCTTTGATTCTCACGTTTGTGATGTTAAAGTTGGTGTTTTTATAGTTGTTATAACCTTCTAGGATCAAGTTGTGCAAAAGAAACCAAGCAAAAACGTTCAAAAGGGTGATTTTTAGGTGTTTTTAGGTGGAAAAAGTCGTATTTTTCATCACTGCGTTTTGTCTCTCTGGCCAAATTCTTCATTGCGTTTTGTCTCCTGCGTTTTGTCAGAAAAAGGACACTGCGTTTTGTCGGTTTGTGAAGGACAACAGTACTGCATTTTGTCTTATTAGAGACTGCGTTTTGTCTCCTGCGTTTTGTCTCCTGCGTTTTGTCTCCTGCGTTTTGTCTCCTGCGTTTTGGTTTATTTTACAGGTTGAGATTTGCTTCTGCGTTTTGCCTATTTGAAGACCCATATTGCGTTTTGCCTAGGAGGAACTCTGCCCATTTCATTTCTTGGCTGCGTTTTGTCTCAAGAATTGACTGCGTTTTGTCTAAGGTTCTTCTCTGCGATTTGTCTATTTTTGAAGACCTTCATTGCGTTTTGGTAGAAAGAAACTCTGGCAAAATTTCTTCTTCACTGCGTTTTGTCTCCAACAAATTGAGATTTGTCTAAGGCTCTTCACTGAGATTTGTTTAACTCATTTCAACCAAACCAAATCATAATTAAACAACATATCACCTAATCTAACAAACAATCATCACTTTTAACATACAATCACTAATCATTGTTCGATCAACTTAATCATTTCACAATCAATTAAGATGGCTAATCTTTCAGAAGACATCCAATGTGCCGGTTCCGATACCCGACCACCTATGCTTGATAGAACTGACTTTGCATCATGGCAACAACGTATTCGACTGTATTGTCGGGGTAAAGAGAATGGTGTGAACATTCTGAAGTCAATTGATGAAGGACCATTTCAAATGGGGACTTTTCGGGAAACACTTGCTGAAGGAACTGAAGGTGCCCTAGGTCCAGAACGACCTCGAGTCTATTCTGATCTTTCTCCTGAAGATAAGGAAAGGTACAATGCTGACATTCGGGCAACGAACATCCTACTTCAAGGGTTGCCAAAAGATATCTACTCTCTTATCAATCATTACACTGATGCAAAGGACATATGGGACAATGTGAAGATGCCTCCCTGGAAGGTTCGAATTAACAAAATAAAGACGTGATATTCACCAACTGTTATGATGGACCTGTCGAACACTTTCGTCAGCACAAAGGAGAGACTATTCATGATTACTATGTCCGGTTTGCCAAACTCATCAACGACATGCGTAACATCAAGATGACCATGTCCAGAATGCAGTTGAATTCTAAGTTTGTTAATAACATGTTGCCAGAATGGGGTAGATTTGTAACAGCAGTGAAACTCAACAGAGGCTTGAGGGACTCCAACTATGATCAAGTAATGCTTATCTAAAGCAGCGTGCGGCAATGCCAATGGACAAATGGTTGTTGGAATCCCGATTTACTTAACACACAGTTGCTCTCTCGCCTTGATAATCTAATGTCTGCACCTCAATAGTACAATTCCAATCATCTACAAATCATCATCCACATTTTTTCCACCACCTTTGCATGACAACTCTTAACTTGATTCTGGATTTCTTTCACCGACAACTTAATGGAGAATGTAAAACCAACCACACTTGCCTTCTAACCAAATCATATAAAAAACATACCTTCCTCAAAAAATAATAAGTCGAACTTCATTCAAATCCTAGGAACCAAAGCCACAGTTCAAAAGACGGCGGGTTGTTAGTTCAGAATGTTCAGGGTCGACAGAATAGAGGACAGGGTAACAATGCACGAGGTGCAGGTACAGCTGGTTATGGGGGAGCTCAGAACAGAGTCGGGAATGCTAATCCAGGTCAAGCAAGGTAGGTTAAGTGCTACAACTGCAACGGTATAGGCCACATAGCAAGGAACTACACTCAGTCCAAGCGACCACAGAACTTTAAATACTTCAAAGATAAGATGTTATCGATGCAAGCTCAGGAAAATGTGGTGGCATTGGATGAAGAACAGTTACTATTTCTTGCAGGTGGACAAGACAATGCTATTGATGAAGATGTGGATGAGCAACCGGTTCAGGATTTAGCACTTAATGTGGATAATGTGTTTCAAGCTGATGACTATGATGCTTTTGATTCTGATGTTGATGAGGCTCCCACGACACAAACTATGTTCATGGCTAATCTATCCATATGTCTAGATCCTGTTATGATGAAGCGGTCCGTCATTTGATTCAGGGACATTCTATCTGAGGTACAGACTATGATCCAATTTAGGATGTATTTGTGAACATCAGGACGAAAACACGAGATGCATGGACGATGTACAACCCAAACTATGTTGTTGTCTCGTATGCGATTTATACGTAGTGATAGTATTTAGATTTTGTATGTTCAGTATGTAGAAGGACAAACACAGTGCCAGTTGTACAAAGCATGTATCTTCTATTCCAAAATGATGCATAACATGATGGATATATAAGATATGTATGAACTCATGCCTAATCGGTCTCTAATATAACTTGCAAAACACCAGTAGTTGATATTCATATACTGCTGACTTGCAACATATATGGTACAAGTTGACCATGTCGCTATGAAAGATTGAAGCCAGGTTTGAATTAACAAAAAGAGAACAAAATATTGATGAACAATTAAAGAATCGTTATCATGACCGCAATATAAGGGAAGAAATTTGAAAAAAAAAAAGGGAACATCATTCTGTCAAATTGCAATTGTTCTACCATCAACCATAACAAGTCAATGGTTAGAATGCAAGTTACGTCTTTGAAAAAGGATTTTAAACAGAAAGAAAACAAATACCTTGAAGAATTTTTGGACATGAAAGCTTTAAAAGAAAAGGTCGAGGATAAACTATACAAACAAGACAAGTCTCTTTAAACAGTTCACATGTTATGTAAACCAAAGCCCTATTATGATGAACTAAATAAGGTAGCTATTGGTTACAAGAGCCCTTTATGCCTCACCCGTGCAAAACAAGTTCAACCTGCTTTATATAATGGTCATGAAATTATCAAAACCAATCATGTCCCAGCCATAGTACATAATTCAGAGGATACCCTAGAGATAGCTGAAATCACTAGGAAGAAAATGAATGACAAATGAAAAACCCAGAGTTTGTGCAAAAGAAAGTTAAGATCACACCACCTGATTACTCGAAAGAGAACTACTTAGCGACTTTCACACCACAGAAACAATTGACCCCTGAGCAAATATTTTGGTCTAAAGATCTCATCAAGATGAAAGACGAAGCTCTCAAAACGCAGGCCACAGCCTCAAGGCCAATCAAAGCGTTGATGGTGTATCCTCCAAATACACCTGCAACGCTTGTCCCAAGGGTGCTTCCAACAAAGAGTCAAGTAAAAAATTAACATTTTTGCGCTAATACAACTCTTTTCGGACTTTGAAAAAACTTGTAACAAGAGAATTACACCAACGGGGCTCACTGAAGGGGAAATGGGTTTTGAACAAACCAGGCATGTTATCTCACCGAGTTCATCCCATTTTTCAAAACACTTAAAGAACATTTTGAGGGCATTCAAAAGGCTCTAACTAAAGAAATTAAAGAAATAAAAGATATTTTTGAAGAGTTGGGAGCTAATGTTGACCAAAATGGTGTAGATAGGAAACATGATGAGATTGAATGGAAAAACTTCTTATTGCTAATGATAATTTAATTTTCTAAAATAGCTTGTCTAAAGAGTGTTTATGTTTGCAACGATTATAAGCGAATGTATCTAGTTTTACTGAAATGCATGATGCCCACACTAGTCTTAAAGCACGTTGTTTGGAACTTGAAGTTGAGCTTTCTAATTTACGTGATAGGATTCAGAAGGATAATCATAGTGAGTTAGTAAAACGGTTTTCCAATCTTGAGGAAATCATTTAAATCTGCAGTTAAAATATCAAAACCTTAAAGAAAGTTTTAGAAAAAAAACACATCTCCACCCGCTCGAGATGTTCCTGATTTTGACTCATTTTTGTAATCCGGAAAAGATGAACGCTCAATTTCAAGGAAAAGAAACCCATCAAAAAATTAAGAATGCAAATCTCTCAATTGAAAGAAACCCTTAGTGAAGCAGACCATACACTTAATATTAGGACCTTAGACTTTCAGATCACTCAATTAACTGAAAAAATCAATGTTCTTCAAGAATAAAATGAGCTTTTTAAGGAAGAAAATGGAAAGATTAAGCAGCATTACAAGGGCATGTTATGATTCTATTAAGATCATGCCGTGCTAAAGCTTAGAATGACAACTGCCCTATTAATTGAAAATAAGAGTCTAAAGGTCTAAATACAGAATAAGTTGTTACGTGTCAATAAGGATCATGTAAAACCAAAAGTTCTTACACCAAGAAAGTATGCTATAGATGTTGAACCTATTCCCCCTCACAATAGGAACAATAGGGAAGTGCATCTAGTTTATCTCAAACACCTTAAGGGGGAAAAAAAAAAAAAAAAAAAAAAAAGTGTGGGAAACCTTTGTGAGATCGTAAAGGAAAGCTAAGGTTGAAAGACCATTAGATAGCTTTGCATAGCTTGCCTTTACACAAACACTCTCAGGAATTGTTAGAATATGTGATTGGCACTTGTCCAAAAGACCTAAACACACGAGATAACAAGCATGCTTCTACCCCTTTACCTAAGAAAAAGTAAGTCACTTTTAAGGAACAATGTGCAATGTCAAAAAGTAACACACAAAAACCTGTAGAGCAACTGAACAGTCAGAAGA
This sequence comes from Tanacetum coccineum, assembly GCA_026074375.1. NCBI lineage: Eukaryota > Viridiplantae > Streptophyta > Magnoliopsida > Asterales > Asteraceae > Tanacetum > Tanacetum coccineum. Next base: position 47,149 of record BQNB010025203.1, read on the forward strand.
CTAATGTCCCTGTGCCTCCTTCTACAGGAGTAAACAATTGCACTAATGCTAGCAGATCACAGTCTAGGAAGGAGCTAGTACAAGAAAAAATAGGACTCTGGCGGCTAAGAGTGTCAAATGAAAAAAAAGAAAGTAGAAGAACACGCTAAGACAATTGAGTCTAGTCTGAAAACCACGAATCGTGTTAATTCTAGTATTAGCTCTAAGCATACTGTAATTAATTCGAATTCTCATTCTGTTTGCCAAACATGTAACAAATGCTTAATTTCTGCAAATCATGATATGTGTGTGGTTTCTTATTTGCACTCTTGTGAATGATACCCTCTGTTAAAAATGTTGTGCGTAAAGTTAAGCACGTTTGGAAACCTAAGCAAGTCAAGCAAGTTTGGAAACCTAAGCAAGTCAAGCAAGTATAGAAACCAACAGGCAACATACTTACCATTGTAGGTTATCAATGGATGCCCACAGGAAGAACATTCACTTTAGGAGAATAGTGCCCTTTAACTAGGCTCACTAAACCTAACAAAGTGTCAACTATTGCTCATGCTAACCCAAGGGAACCCAACCAAAATTGGGGATCCAACTTTCCAAACTCTCCATCTTTGTCTATTTTCAAATGCAGGGGGGGGGGATCGTACGATGTCCTTTGGTATTTGGTTTCAGGTGTTCAAACATTATGACGGGGGATCGCTCGCGGCTTAGGAATTTCATGAAAAAGTTCATCGGGACGATTAGATTCGGGAATGACCACTTTGGTGCTATCATGGGTTATGGAGACTATGTTATTGGTGAAAGTGTGATCTCCAGGGTATACTATGTGGAAGGACTAGGACACGATCTTACTTTTTTTTGTAGGACATATCTGTGACTTGATCTTGAAGTGCTCTCAGGAAGCCATCTTGCTACGTTCGAGATTACGGATGCGTGTGGAATATTGATTTAAAGGTTTCTTGTGGTTCTAATTTGTACACTATCTCAATTGAATACATGATGAAGTCCTCTCCAATTTGCTTGTTGGCCAAAGCCTCCAAGAACAAATCATGGTTGTGGCATCGGCGTTTAAACCACTTGAACTTCGGTACCATCAATGACCTTGCAAGAAAAGAGTTAGTACGAGGATTACCTAGATTGAAGTTTGAGAAAGATCATCTCTGCTCGGTGTTCAACTCGGGAAAGAGCAAAAGCATAACCACAACCCAAAAACTGAAAACACCACTTAGAAGTATTTAATACCATCATATGGATTTATGTGGAACCGATGCGTGAGTATCAAACAATTAATGGGAAGAAATACATCTTAGTCATTGTTGATGATTATTCGAGGTTTACTTGGGTTAAGTTTTTAAGATCGAAAGATAAGACCCTAGAGGTTGTCATCAAATTTCTGAAGCAAATACAAGTCGGTCTTAACAAAAGTGTTAGAAACATCCGTACCGATAATGGCATAGAATTTGTCAATAAAGATTTGACTGATTATTATGAACGTGTCGGTATCTTTCACCAAAAGATAGTTCTGAGGACTCCACAGCAGAATGACGTTGTCGAAAGACGGAACCGTACTCTTGTTGAGGCTACTAGGACAATGCTGATATTTTCCAAGGCCCCGATGTTTCTATGGGCAGAAGTTGTGGCTACTGCGTGTTACACACAAAACCGATCCCTTATTCACACTCGTCACGGCAAAACCCCATATGAGCTGGTGCATGACAAGAAGCCTGATCTTACCTTTTTTAGAGTATTTGGTGCTCTTTGTTACCCTACAAATGACAGCGAAGATCTTGGAAAATTACAACCAACAGCTGATATTGGAATATTCGTTGGTTAATGCACTTGTAGGAAAGGGTATAGAATCTCAAACAAATAACCCGAGTAATTATGGAATCTATTCACGTGCAATTCGATGAGTGACTCGAGCAAATGGCTCTGTAGAACTCATTAAGGACCGCTCGTAGTTTTTCTGACGCTTGGATCATATAGTTCACAAGCTCGTACCAATTCGGGTTCCTTGCAACACCTTATGTACCCCTCACAAATAAAGAACTGGAGATTTTATTCCAACCAATGTTCGATGAATACATGGAACCTCCGCGTGTTGAAAGACCAGATTCTCCTGCTCCAGCAGTTCAAGATCCAGTCAATTCAGCTGGTACACCTTCATCTACAACCATTGATCAAGATGCACCTTCTCCAAGTCATTCACCGTCATCTTCGGCATTACAATCTCCAAGTATACATCAAGGCGTTGCAGCTGAATCTACTCTCAGGGAAGACAACCCTTTTGCTCCTATTGACAATGTCCCTTTCATAAACGTATTTGCTTCGGAACCTAGTTCGGAAGCATCATCATTCGGGGATCTGAGTTCAACAGAATCTCCTTATGTCTCTCAAACACTTCATCATCTCAGGAAATAGAGCAAGGATGGATAATATTATTGGTAATCCCTCTCGACCGGTATCCACCAGAAAACAACTGGCAACCGATGCCTTATGGTGCTTGTATAACTCTGTACTGTCTAAAGTCGAACCAAAGAACTTCAAATCCGCAATAACTGAAGATTGCTGGTTTCAAGCCATGCAAGATGAGATTCACGAATTTGATCGACTTCAAATATGGGAATTAGTACCTCAACCTGACTGTGTCATGATTATAGCTCTCAAGTGGATTTACAAAGTTAAACTTGATGAGTACGGTGATGTTCTGAAGAATAAGGCTAGGTTGGTAGCCAAGGGATATCGACGGGAGAAGGGTATTGATTTCAAAGAATCATTTGCACCTGTTGCACGTATCGAGGCTATTCTCATCTTCATCGCTAATGCAGCCAGTAAAAATATGACCATCTATCAAATGGATGTCAAGAAAACATTCCTTAATGGCGAATTGAAGAAAGAAGTCTATGTTAGTCAACCAGAGGGTTTCGTTGATCTAGATCATCTGACACATGTTTATCGTCTGAAGAAGGCTTTGTACGGTTTAAAACAAGCCCCTCGGGCATGGTATGATACCTTGTCACGATTTATTCTGGATAACAAATTTTCCAAGGGTGCAGTTGATCCGACACTATTTACTCAGAAAACAGGCAAACATATTCTTCTTGTTAAAATATATATAAATGATATCATTTTTGCCTCTACCGACCCTAAAGCATGTGAAATATTTTCCTATGAGATGAGTTCTAAATTTCAAATGTCAATGATGGGGCAAATGTCTTTTTTCTTAGGATTACAAGTTTCTCAAAATCCCAGAGGCATTTTTATTAATCAATCAAAATTTGCTCTTGAAATATTAAAGAAATTGGGGATGGATGTGTGGACCTGTTGCTAACCCATGGTGGATCGACTCAACTGGATGAGGACCTTCAGGGATTCTATGTTGACCAGACTCAATTTCGTAGTAATGTCGGCTTCCCTAATATATCTCACTGCCAGCGGATTTTCCGACCTTGTAATTTGGTTGTATGCATTGTGATCTAGGGTATAAGGCTTCGCCTACCAAAATAGCACCTGGAAGCACTTACACGGCCTTTCGGTAGCTTGAGGACCCATTAATTGGGTCCTTGGTATACGAAGACACCGATATGGCCTAACGGCCTATGCAGATGCGGGGACCATGCAGGTTTGTCAAGACACACGAAGATACGTACGTCAGGAAATGTGCTCAGTTCCTTGGAGATAAATTAGTCATGCTGGTTATCAAAGAAACAGGAAGAGCACTTTTGCTGATCTCAACTACAGAGGCAGAATACATTGCCATGTCTGGATGTTGTGCTCAGATACTTTGGATGAGATCACAGCTTACAGACTACGGCTTTGCCTTCAATAAGATTCCCCTCTATTATGACAATCGCAGTGCCATTGCTCTCTGCTGTAATAATGTCCAGCACTCCCGGTCCAAGCACATTGACATACGACACCATTTCATAAGAGAGCAGGGTGTTGGAAAGGCTGTGGTGAATTTACTTCGTGACGACGGATTATCAGCTCGCAGACATATTCACAAAAGCATTGCCAAGAGAGCGGTTCGAATTTCTACTCCCGCGACTTGGTATGAAGAGTATGTCTCCGGAAACTCTTAAACGTCTTTAGGAAGGAGAAGAAGTGGTACCAGTTAGGAAAGGATGAGTAAAGGATGGGAGTAAAAGATGGTCTTCCTATATCCTATGTCAATATGTACATATTCAAAACCAAAAAGAAAATACAAAAATATAAAACCTATAAAAAACATAAAAATCAAAAAATAGAAAATATCAAAAATAGTTTTTCAAGACATGTCTTCCGTTTATCGTATACATTTACTACCTAGAAATGGGTCATTCAATATGACCGGGTCTTTTAAATGAAGCTCGAACGGAAGTTCAAACTTTTCAAAACATGTCTTTATGGCTTGCAGTTATTTCAGACTGCAACCCGTTTTTCACATTGAGGAAAGGCATGTTCGCCAAAGACAAGTTGTCTGGCTACGGGTAATTATTAAGTTCTCCCAGGCATGGATTACTTTATATCCATGCAACTTCAATCTAATGTACGCTTCAGTGCATTATTTCCTGATACAGAAGAGAAGTCTTCTGTCTATCCAAATAATTTTCCGTCTATGATTCTTCAGAAAATTATTTGTGTCTCACTCAGTGGAAAGGTGTTGTTTGAAAATTAATCGGACTTGAATTTCTCAAAATTTGACACTCAATCAACGACTACTGCTCTTTAAATAGAAAACGGGTCATTGATTGAGGGGGAGAGTGTTTTCAAATTTATGACATTTAATGGGCACTTTAATTCTTCAAACAAGTAATTGGAAAAGGTTAAAGGTGTTTGTATGAAACGAGGTTCAATTTGATGAGGAGTTAACCTTACTTTAACTCAAAAGGCCAAAAGTGTCAATAATATGCAAGTATAGGGTCTTATGTGCTATTTGCTATTTGTTTCCTTGACTCATAATATGTAAAGGACCATTTGTGTCATTTATGCATCTCAAATTGCCCCCTTAGTAATACTTATATCTTAAATGGAAATGAAACATGAAAAGGAGGGACCAAATCTGCCATATGCTAAAACTTGTACTTAAGTATATAAGCCCTTTGCGTTTTGACTTGGTCAAAACTCCAAAGACCAGTCAAACTTTACTCTTGTTTTCTCTCTCAACCCAAATCGCAACATCTTTCATCTTGCTTGTTTCGTGGCCATTTGTGTGATTTCTCGTTTAGGTAATGCTTGGTTATTGTTAGTTATCATCTAACTATGCTTCATCTATAAATTCATGGCCTGAAATTTATTAAATCGTGTTGTTATTAGGGTGTTCGTGCTTAATCGTCATCAAAATCTTGGTTAGTGTTTCTAATTAAGCTTTGATTGCTGGGTTAGCATTAGATTACATATTTGATGCTTCGTTGATGTCTGAATTGCTTCCCCAATAGCTAATTTAGGGTCCTTGTGATTTTCGCATAATGTTTGACTTTTTGAGTCAAAAAACGTGAGCGTATGATGTGTGTGGTGGCCCTTTTGGTGTTGATAAATTAGTTAGTGAGTAGCATAGAATATATATCATGATCTGGTTTTACCTAGGATGCCTTGGTTTGAAAGTTGGAATCTGAGCATATAAACATTCTTGGTTGCGTTTTGTTAAAACAGTCTTGGTTGCGTTTTGCCTATAATGTTCTTGGTTGCGTTTTGTTAAAAGTTCTTGCATGCGTTTTGTCTGGATATTCATGGCTGCGTTTTGCTTTACAATGCTTGATTGTGTTTTGGTTGCTTAATCCATGTTACGTTTTGACTGTTCGTATCCTAGTTGTTTTTTAATTTTATATTATAAAACAGGTCAAAACGCAAGTCATTGCATTTTGATTTGAAGACCATTAAAATATTAAAATATTACAACCCTCATTTCAAAAAAAATTCAAATGATTGCGTTTTGTCTATTTTAAATATATAATTACCTGTGTTTTGCCTGTTGCGATTTGGTTCTTGCGTTTTAAATGGACTGCGTTTTGATTATTTTGTATAAAATATTCATTGCGTTTTGATGGATTGCGTTTTACTTGGGAGATGTCTGCGACTTGTGTGTAATTGCGTTTTGTTGACTAATTGTGTTTTGGGTCTTGCGTTTTGCTCTACCTAATATGTCTTAACCTCTGTGTTTTGCCTAGTATTGCTTGACAATTGCGATTTGGTCATTGTGGTTTGGTCATTGCACTTTGTCTCTCTTCATGGTCACTTCTGTTTTGATCAAGAGGTTCGACCAACTCTGTTGATCATCACTTTAAATATGATCGAAGTGTCCTCTTCCAGGATTTAGTCCGTAACTTATTAACTCCTGAGCATTTGCTCACATCTAACATCTCCGTTTTGTATGTATGCCTTTCTGTGGATGTGATTGTGCAGATACAATGGCTGATGTTAATGTTAATGCTCCCGCTGAACAAGCACCTGCTATGGCAGCACCCACTCGTACTGATGATCAGATCCTGCCTCATAGCAGATGGGTGCGTGTAGGAAAAAGCAATTGCTATTTGGATGTTGAAAAGTCACAAAACAATCTAATCTACAAGATTACGGTGGACATTCTGAAGCACACCAACTTCTTTAGAGCTTTCATTGCTTCCTCGACAATTCCATCAATCTATATTCAGCAGTTTTGGGACACTGTTCGTTATGGACCAAAAACACCGGGAGTTACAGTTGTCAACTAGATGAGCAATGGCTCGATCTCACTAAAGACACACTCAGAGACGCCCTTCAGATCACACCAGTCGACAACAACAATGCATTTTCTTCCCCACCAACCCCTGATGTTCTTATCAAATTTGTCAACGATCTGGGTTACCCGAAAGCTGTCAGAACCTTATCTGATGTCGTGACTAATGACATGTTTCAGTCGTGGAGAGCACTCACAACAATCATTAATTTGTGTCTTACGGGAAAGACTTCAAGGTTTTAGAGACCAAGGGCTCAGGTGTTACAAATTCTTTGGGGCGTCGTCAATCAAGCCCATATTGATTATGCAGAAGAAAGGATGTGTGAAAGCGTTCACCACCCAATCCATCTACTCTTTTGTCGAAGACAAAAAGAATCTGGTACTGCATACTCAGGGAAAGCAGAAAGCCAATCCTATTGTGATCCCAAGTGTTAGGTTCACCAAGCTGATCATCCATCACTTACAAAGCAAGCACAAATTCCACCCAAGGCCAGATTATCCACTTCATTTGCCTTATGAAGAGTATGTTCTTGGATATCTCAAGTTTAGTGCTAAGGGAACCAAATGGGAAGTCTTTGGGATGCCTATTTTGAATGATCTTATCACTGCTGACATTCGAGGTGGACAATACTACAATGTGTATCTGGAGAAAGTAGCTAAGCATCAAAGATATCTTGTCGATGAAGAAGGTAGTGATCTTGACTCTCCTGTACCTAAACCTGATAAGGCTACCAAACCCAAAGCAACCAAGAAATCTAAGCCTTCAACACCTAAAGCAGCACCAGTCAAAAAACCTGCAGCCGCCAAGGCCTCCAAATCTACTTCATCTCAATAACCCAAACCCAAACCTGCACCTGCCAAGCCTCAAGAGAAGAAATGAAAGCTGGTTAAGGAAACATCAGAAGAGCCATCTCCAGCTAAAGGATCTAAACATGGCTTAGTGATAAAAAGACGCAAGCCTACCAGCTCTTTAAGATTGGTAGATGAGTTCGTAGATGAAGGTGTTCCTGAGAATGAACCTAGGATTGGTGATGAAGATGCTGATCTGCAAAGGGTAGTGGAAGAAAGTTTAAAGGATATTTACGCTACACATTGGGGTCCACTTCTACCAGTGGTCTTTAGAGAACCCGACTCTGGGAGACGTCAACCACTTCTAGAGGTTCAGGGTAAAGGGAAAGAAAAGGTTATTGAAGAACAGGTTGCGCACACTCTTCTCGATCTTAACACTCCAAAGAAGAAGAGCACAACCTATCAATATATATTTCAAAGACGCACACCTAAAACTGCTGAACCAACTGGACCTTCCATTCATTAAGAAGATGAAAAGGTTACTCTTGCAGAGGTTGAGACCGATACTGAAGAACTCCTGACTCATACAGAGAAATCAGGCAAAGAAGTGTCTAACACAGTGGTCTTGGGTACTGAATCTGGTGGACAAGATGAAAAATAGGGAGGCCCGGACCATAGTGACTCGGCTGAATCTAGAACACTACCATCCTAAGGGATTAATACTGGTTCAAGCCTAGACCCCATGGATGAAGGGTTCATTGCAACTGCCTACCCTAATGTACAGGAGAATCTCAAGCTAACGGTTGAAGAACAGGTGATTCTTGAGGAACCTGCTAGCTCTACAGGGACCTTGTCTTCTCTACAACACCTTGCTAAAGACTTCAGCTTTGGCGATCAATTCTTCAATGATAAACCTTCTGAAGCAGAAAATGAGAAGACAACTACAGAAACCGAAGCTGAATCGATGGTGTCCGTCACAATCCAACAAGACTCGTCTGCAATCCCTCCTATGACAACACCGGTGATTGATCTCATTTCTAGACCCGATTCTCCTAATGTACATCGGCCACTACCAGCAACCACAACCGCAATAGCAACAACAACAACGACAACAACAATTCTTCCTCCACCACCTCAACCACAACAAAGCACCACAGATTCCATCTTGATAAAGCGCATCGGTGAACTTGAGCAAATCATGGCTAATTTAATTCATGACAAATCACAACTGGAGGAGAGGTTAGATAAGCATGGGTCACGTCTGTACAAATTGGAGAATCTCGATATTCCCCATCAGGTGAGCAAAGCAGTGGATGAAATTGTCACTGATGCTGTTGACTGGGCTATTCAAGCTCTATTAAGGGACATGAAAGAGATTCTTCACCACCCCATGTGGGAATCCCACTCCTACAAAGCTCATGAAGATCACAAAAGGCTATACGAAGCACTAGAAACGTCCATGGACCGTGATCAGACTGACCAGCTCCTAACTGATTTGGCTGAAGCACGAAGAAAGAAGAAAAGGAGACATGATTCACCGAAAACACCACCTGGGTCTCCACCTCATCAGCCACCTCCTCCTCCACCACCAGCAGGTCCATCTGGAACTTCAGGATCTTCTGGAGCTTCTGGATCGTCTCAATTGCCTCCTCCTCCTCCACCTCCATCCACCAACCAGAGTGATCAGTCAAAAACCACAGCTGCTCCAAGCTCTTCAAAGATAGCTGCATCAGCTGAATATACGGCTTGGACGACTATTGACACAAGACTCAAGCCGTCTGTCTCATCAATTCCTGAAGATCTACATATGGATGATGATTCGACTCCCGACGAATAGGTACATTCGTCTGATGATGAAGACATCGGGAATGATCATATTCCTAAGGTGAATTTGAAGCAAGATTAGTGGAAGCCACTTTCTGAGGAAGACAGACATGCTACACCAGAACCTGCCTGGTCCATTCCATCATCTGGCATGCCTGTCCCAATAAACAACTGGGCATCTGCTCTTACATCCACCTATGCACCTCCATCGTAGAACTCGTTACTTGCTCAGACCGGTGACATGTCAATGTTTATGGATTGGTACTGTAAAAAGCAAGGGATCACTGAACATAAACAAAAAGACCTGAAAGGCCTTGCATTAGAAATTGTCAAAGTCTTCCATCCTAATGTGATTCATCTCCAGTTCCAAATGGAAGAATGTCACAAACTACTCACCGATAGAGTGGACGATGCAATCATCAGGTATAATGTCAGCAAACCACTACCACTGGGTGGTCAACCAGGTCAGGTCACAATTTAAACTGACTTCTTCTTCAATAAAGATTTTGAGTATCTAAGATATGGTAGCAAGGGTGGCAGACCTGCGTTGTCAATCTCGAAGATGAAAGCGGCCTATTATCCTGATGTTGGTTTAGAGCAAATGGTACCCGATCAGATGTGGATTGAAGAAGAATGCAAGTATGACATTGCTGCTATGTATGGTATCTCTTACTGGTGGTTCTAAAGAAAATGATTCTACATTGACAGACACACGTCTGAGGGTGATCGCAAAGCTGTACGAACTCATATGCGAATTTTAAGTGTTGTCAGAATTGAAGTCTTTTTCTTATATGGGTACGATTACATGAAGAAGATCGTCCTTCGTAGAGTTGATCTTAAAGAACATATTATTACGGAAAGGGACTTCAAATATCTGTACTTGAGTGACTTTGAAGATCTGTACTTATTGAACCTTCAAGGTCACCTGGACCATCTACCACCCAAAGATAAGAAGATTCTCTCTACTGCAGTCAACTTATAGACCAGAAACTTGGTTATCAGACAACGGGTAGAAGACTTCCAACTGGGGATTAAGAGCTACCAGACTCAGCTAAACCTCACCAAACCTCGATGGGATGCAACTGGTTTTGATTACAAGCACGACTTCATAGTAATTGAATCTCCAAGATCCGTCACATTTAGGGATAAATATGGGGTTCAGATGATCATGCGGTTCAATGAGATCCACAAGTTCAGTGATGGCACTCTGCATCAGATTAATGAGGCACTGGACTACAGGGTCAAGGAATTCAAGGTCAACAGGATGAATCCGAGTTTGAACACACAGTTTTGGACAAGGAAAGATGTCGAAAGAAGCAAGGAGTTTATGTTTGTCATTTAGAAACGGCTTAAGACAAGGAGGATCTTTCGTAACCTGGAAAGCTTTATTGGTGGAAGAGTAAGAGAGGGAGACTACAGACTTCTGTAGAGAACCGAATGATCACATCATCTTTGCAATCAAGGTCCATCTCTTGAGGGGTATATTTATATATGTTGTTGTAATACGTACATTATAAAGTAGTGATTAAGATGTGTATTGTGTCAGTATATTCAGTTTTCTAAGTTTGTGTCAAATTTTGAAACCATTAAAACAAACTCATCATAACTAACACGAACTATGTCCCTCACTAATTGAGGGGGAGCATATATCGGTTCCAATATCGGCTTGTATTTAATCAAACCACATTTTCTCCTAAATTTTCTAACACATTTAAATCAATTGAGATCCTAAATCTCAAAGGGTTTGAAATTTTTGATCAGGGGAGAGAATGTGATTTAAATATTAAATCTGATAAAAATATGATCTATCATGACTCAAGCAGCTACTCCTCCCTCTACGTGCCAAACAATTTCGAATATCGACACACATGTTAAGGGGGAGCAGTTTCATGAATCAAAACAATCGAGGTACTAATGCTTTGATGTTTACATCGCCCGTACCTTGATTGATTTTCAAATGGTTTTATGGCAAAGAGAACAGTACCAAAAGACCGACCTTGTATTTACTTTATCAGAGTTATAAGGATGGTATGGTTAGGTACATGTTCCCATGATCCCGCCAGAGCCGGAGGGATTTACCCAGGGATAATCCACAAGTTAGTGTAGAAGTCCTTAGGTATGATTACAAAAGGAGTAATGTGAGAATAAGGGAATAGCACGAACTGAGATGGAGCTAGTACTAGAACATACCCAACAAGGTACTAGTAATGAAGTCTCAGTAAGTACTGAAGGGGTTGAAGAATGAAAAAGAAATGTTAAGATAAAGGGTGAAAAGAAAGCAGCCCTCCTTAAACATTAGGCAGAAACCGGGTCAATTCATATGATGTCAGAATCACATGGTTGATTGCTGACATTGAAGACAAGTATCATGGACCCAGTGATACGCTGCACAACCCTCCCTGGCCACTCAAGACCCCTCAAAGGATTCTTGTTTCATTTCTCACGGAGATCATTTCTATCGCCTCTCTCACTCCGAGTTAGACGATATTGAAAAGGTGGCAGTCTGCTCCAGCCTCTGACTACTTAAAACCAAAAATGCACTATTGAGTCTAGAGCCATGAGATCATCCACATATCTTGCTAGGACACTAATTCTATTAGTGGATAAAATGGCCCAAGCCCGTTTTGTGGGTTGGGTCCATTAGGGTTTACTTATCTCTTGTAATCTATAAATAGTGGCTGAATAATAAATCATAACCAATGGGTTTTCATTGTCTAACATGGTATCGGAGCAGGTCTGATCCTCAGACCTAGATGGCTAAGTTGAGCCACCTCTCTAAACCACCCCGTCAAACCCTAACTCTATTTATTTCGCCCTTATTGTTTTCCCTTACCGTCATCCACCACAAAATTTTTCCCTTGCAGTCATCATCACAAGAAAAAGTCAAATCTACACCAAAACAGTCGATCTCTATTTACCACAAAACGGGCTTGTGCCATTTTATCTTGGCAGACGACTGACATGGAACAAACACCAAAGATGGTTATTAATGGTGGACATACAAGCAAAGTTTTAGATTTTTCATCCAACCCACGTGAAGTTTTTTTCGGTTCATCATTGGTGTTTTAGGTGTTGACGTTCATGGCTTTTATTCTATCATTAGTTTTATGTTTAAAAAAAGTTATAGTCGTTTATTGTTTGTTTATTTATTTTTATTTGTGTTGGTGATTTGTGCTAGGTCACAGATCCATACAATCGTTTTTTTATTTTTATTTGTGTTAGTGATTTGTGCTAGGTCACAAATCCACACGATTGTTATTTGTGTTGGTGATTTGTGCTAGGTTACAAATCCACATGATTGTTAGGATACTTTGGGTTATCCTTTATGTTTTGGGATACTTTGGGTTATCCCGTATAAAAAAATCTTCTCTTGTTCTACACATCAAAGAGGCTAGGTTGTATCAATTTCGTGTGTTATACAAGCTCAAAGTTCGAATTATAAG
>BQNB010025204.1:0-59889 GCA_026074375.1 Tanacetum coccineum
TGATCTCAGAAGAAATGAAGCACACGGAGCATTATCGAATGTATGCGGAGGTGTTTGGGATAGATGTTCCTCTGACTCAGTCATAACTGACTGAGTCTACCCAGGAACGCATAGGACACCTAGCACCCCTAGGTCACCTAACCTTAACATGGATGCAGGAGTTTCAAGTGCTCCAAAATGATCAATTGTGATTCATTTTCATATTCCTCAAAGAAGATCCACACGTCTTACTCTACCAACTCCAGTGACAACTATTGATAAATTAGATGAGATGATTTTACAAGACACATTACAAGTAAGTCTTGCTGAGAACAAAAGTTGAGAAGAGTAAAAAGCTAGAGAAAATGTGGAACTGGTTAACGAGCACTTGGCATCCGTGGAAATTGAAAAGATGGTGGAAGGACCAGAGAATGTTATTGATGATAGTTCAATCCCTAGGAATGATGATCAAAATATTCCCGGCACTAGGTTAGAGCCCAGGAGTGATAAGGAAAGTCCGGAGGTGGAGATTACTAATGATGAAGAGGTGGAAATTACTAATGTTGTAATACCTGTGAATGTTAATGAAGAAGAGGAAGAAATAACTGATGAGGTGTATGAATTAAAGCGAAGGGAGAAAGGGAAGATTGTAGAGGAGTCTAGGAGTACACCATTCCCCACACCAATTAGATCTCCTAGGATTCATACTGATCTCGTATCTTCGGATACTGAGAAACTCCAGGAATTGACGGTAACTGATACTACACTTACACCATCATCAAGTTCACTCAACACCAAGTTATCTACCACAAACCGACTTCTATCATTATTCAAAGCCAAACCTGCTCGTTTCAAACGCTACAAGAGTTTCTTTCAGGAGTTACAGGGACGTTATGGATATTTGTTTGAACATCTGAGGGCAAAGTTCTTGTCAAGGAAGTCATTTGATACTCTTGCTGATCATCTCCAGGAAGTAATGGTTGAATCACTACCCACTATGGTAGATAAGCATATCAAGGAGCAAGTCGAAAAGCAAGTTCCTGAGCAGGTTAAAGTTCAAGTTCCAGTGTATGTTGCAAAAGGGCTGCTTTTGGAAAGGCAACAGAATAAAGAAGAGACAGATAAGATGATTGCTAAAGCTATGTTACAAGAGCGTGGGAAATTACAGGCTGAAATTTCCTCACAGATTCAAAACGCAATTGATACTAACATTCCTTCTCTGGTTGATGCGTCTGTAAGAAGTTATATGTCTGGACATATTCTTCATGTTCATCCAGCTCAACCACAAACAACATCTGTTCCAGAACAACAATATCAACTGTATCTATCAATGAAAGCCGATCCTGCAGCAACAGGAAATAGCAATATGCTTGGCATTTCAGATGAAATTTGAGACACTTCAGGTACCTTAGACTACTTGTAGAACTCTTTCCGTTCGCCCAAGAGATTAGGACGATCCTTATGATGATGCTCATCCTGAGGGGGAGAATAGTGCAAAGCGGCAGAAGACATCTGAGTATGAAGCACATGTGACTGGAGAGTCGTCTGGACAAGTCAATGAAAAAGAACAAGGTCAATCATCTTTAAGGAATCAAGAGCAAACAGATGATTATGATTTTTGGACTGAGTCTTATGCTTTAGATGATGATGAAGTACCAACGAAGCAAGTATCACAAGATATCATGGAAGAAGTGTCACTGACCATTAATGAGGCGGAGCTAAAGAAAATTGCTGATGAGATGTTGAAACAAAGATGTACTTCAGGAGATGAGCATCAATATCACATTGATCAGATGAAGAATTTCTTGAAGAGTGACATTGTTTGGGAAAGCAGAAAGGAAATTCTTGCTTCTCCACATCCACGAAAGACCACACCTTTAGTTCAAAGCTGTCAGAGAGATCCTGAAGCTCCAGCATTGTCTCTGATAAATCAAGATCTTTTGTATTTGAAGAAAGGAAGTTCAGGGCCTGAGAAGATAGTGTTGTCACTTCATAAGTTTCCTGCAATTATCTTCAATGATGTTGATATCGAAGAACGAACTTCCAAATGGGTGAATAAGTGTGTAAAGAAATTTAATCCTTATGCTCAGTATGGTGTCATGCAAAGATCTTCTACATAAAGAGGCAGAAAGAGCCTGGAAAACCAAAGGAAGTTGTTTATTCGAATTCAAAGATCATTTAAGTTATCAAGACGTACTGGGAACTGGGCCATGAACACAAGTTCATCACAGAGATAGTTGCAAGAAGAGCCAATAAGTGCATAGTGTCAATTATCGAGTCTGATTACAAGAATCTCAATAAGAATGATACTGGGGATATGTACTTGCTGATCATGAATGGCAAGGTACCGATTATGCAGAAACAAGTCTGCTGTGGTCTTTATCAGTTTTTATCAGAAGTTCAAGTGATATAGGAAAGAGTGCATAACTTTTAACTTGGAATAGAAAGTTATCAACAGAATGTTAATCTTACTGCACCAACAATATCTTTTCCAAGAATTAAAAAGCACAAAATGTTCTCCATCATCTATGAGCCCGTGCATGGAATAATATACAAGAATAGCAAGAAAGAGAAAAGGGTGATGAGATATTCAAAGATTCATAAGTTTTGTAATGCAACACTAAACAGAGTATTAGAAGGTCTAAAGAGTTACAATAATGATGTTAAGTATGGCTATATACAAAGAGATCTCACCGAAGATGAGGTTGAGTATCTAAAATTGTTTGAAGAAGAAATTGAAGTGAGATTGAAGTATCGCAACCAGATGAAAAGATGGGAGATGTATGTGAATGGAAGACCACTTGGACCACGAAGGGAACGCCCAGAATAATCGACCCTTAAGGGGAGATTGTTAGGTTCATAAAAAGTGCCGATTATGTGGGTTAATTATATTTAGTCATTAGTCTTTATTTTGTTAAGAATAAAGTAGCTTGTAATAAGGTTTATTATGCTAAAAGAAAGAAATAGCATAATTACCAAAGTATAGGGACTAGAAGTGAAACATTAGAAAAATAAAGAAGGGAAGCTTCCTATCCATCTCTTAATAAATACCCCTCCTAATAACCATTAGAGGGGTAAGCCTTGTAATATTATTTTCCATTTTTCCCTCCATTTTATATCATTTGAAAATTAAATACTTGCCATCCTCTACTATTCTCTCTAAGCTTTCATGGTAGATTATGTATGATTCAAGATAAACAAGACCTAACAAAATGCTTCCTTTTAAATTGTTCGGTGTCATGAGCTTAGCGCAATAGTAAATACAACTTTTATGTGGAGTTGTATCTGTTATAACTGTCACATGCGTACTGTGAACTTGTGGTCTACTTTTAATATTAAATTCAAACCTATGAATTCACCAACTTTATGTTGACCATTTTAGCATGTTTTTCTCAGGTGCTTAGCTGTGGATGTCTTTGCTTGCTATTTGGGCCTGCCATGCATTGGACCTATTTTCAAGAATTATTATCTTATGTTTTTAAACATTGTTGTCAAACTTTAAAACCTTTAATCGCTTTCGCATTTTATCTTTGGGCCTATGTAAAACTTTATCTATTTTAATTAATGAAACAATGTTGGATTTTCAAACGTACCCTTAGAGGTCGTTCTTTGTATCTTGTGTGATGTATATTATGACGTCATGCCCCCGGACACGTGATTCCGACCAAGCCCCGTTTGGGGGTGTGACAGATTGGTATCCATAGCTAAGGTTATAGAGAACCAGGTAGTATATTTAGGTCTGGTCTATAACCAGTATGTGATCATACGTGGTTACCTGCTTACGTATATAATTACTATCGATAAGTATACGAGTATTAAGTATAATACATTTCCATAATTATATTACGTTTATTTTGCCTTACGTAGATTTTCTCGTTGGTTTTATATAAAAGTTATTTATATAAATAATAGATCTCTCCCCTAGGACATTGTGAGTTGCATAATGGTCTCTAAACGTTTCTTAAGACATCGTGAGTGATACGATGGTCATTAAAACTTTTTTTCATAAACTTACAATATACTATTTTACATAACATCAAAACTTGTCACCGTCTTTCGACCCTACGTTATCTTACTATCCGAACCCGAATGCGAGTTGAGCACCCGTCCCATACTTTTGTTTCTCCTACGTCGTCTCATACCGTCATCTAGAAACATGCCGATTAAGTTAAACATGACTTTAACCCGTCACCTCGTAACATTCCACTTTTGGAAACGCGACTTTAGGAACCTGACTTATTTTATTTTTCTTTTATTTCTTTTGATTTGAAGAGAATGTCGGCAACAAGACAAGAAATGAGTTATGCGGAGATTGACCAGATTGTGGCCTGGCGAGTTACTGATGCTATTGAAGCTATTGCTGTATACAAGACAAAAATCCGCATGACTCACGATCCAATGAATCAGGTCATACGACAAGAAACCACGATAGAAAAGAATGCTAACAACAAGAGGAAGTTTGAGAACCAACCAAAGGATAACCGAGTGCCACAACAACCACCCTTCAAGAAACTGGATGTGGCAAAGGCTTACACTATTGGAGCCAATGGAAATAAGGCTTATGTTGGGAATTTACCTTACTGCAACAAGTGTAAGTTGCATCATGTTGGGCCGTGTACTGTGAAGTGTAGTAAATGTAAGAGGGTTGGCCACATGACTAGGGATTGTAAGGCATTCGTTGCTGCAATGAACCAGAGAACCCATGTGGCAAATCCAAAGGCTACCATCACTTGCTATGAATGTGGAAGGGTAGGACATTTTAGGAATGAATGTCAGAAGTTGAGAAATCAGAACCAAGTGAACCAAATTTGGAAGGAAAAAGCTCACGAGAACCCTAGTGTCGTCAAAGACAAGACCAATGCTTAAGAAGAGATCTTCCTGCCTTACCTAGTGACCTAAGTCAAAGTCTTCTTAGACTATATTCGTATTAGTACTTTTCTATAAATTTTGTTGTATTGAGTGGATGTTTTAAATTTACTGTTAATGTAGGTGTCATGACGATTCCGTCAGTTACACTTAATTTCTCTATTTATTTATGTAAGCTAATCCTTAAATCACTACCATCTTATCAAATCATTCCGCTGCTAGCATTTTATAAACTATTCTTGTGCCATTTCGTAAGCAATTTTGTTGTCATCCTATAAACCATTTTGTCATTTCTTTAAAAATTATTCTACTACCATCTCACAAACTATTTTCCAAACCATTTTACAAACTTACTTGTTTTCATCTTTTAACCTATTATGTCGACGTTTATAAACTTTTGCCATCGTTTTATAAATCATTTCGCTAACACCTTATAAACTATTTAATATCATTATATAAACCGTTTGTCAACATCTTATAATTATCCTACTATTACCTCATAACTTATCTGGCTATCATTTAATGAACGAATTCATTCCCATCTTATAACCTATATTACAGTTATTTATAAACTCTTTTGCTACCTTATTAAAAGTTACTTTGCAGTCATCTTACAAACCCTTTCGTTCTCACCTCACGAACTACTTCATGTCTTTTATAAACTATTTCGTTGTCGTAATATAAGCTATTTGGTTGTCAACTCGTAGACCAATTTGTTACCATTTTATAGACCCCTCACTCTTACACTATAAACTATCACGTGATTTTCTCGTAAACTATTTTGGTATCACCTCTCAACTATTTCTACTAAGTCTTACAAAATATCTTGTGTCGTTATATAAATTACAATGTTCTCGTTTTCACGAACTGTTTTTCTACCTTAGAAACAACACTGTTATACCATACAAACTTTTAAACATAACACTAGTTTGACGAAACGAGCATTTTATCGTTAGTACCTAAATTATACATAGCCTGATCACCTATGTATAATTCAGGGAGGACCATCCGATGCTAAGAGTAGTCACCTCAAAAATTTTGCCAATCTATTTTCACTTTCCACTTCTATATTCTTTTTTTCTTCTCTACGATTTCGATAAGATTTTATCATCATCATATTTTACCAATATTTTGCGCGCATGTTTGCGAGTCATGTCTGTCATATGTATCCATATTAATAAGCTCCGTAACTAAGTAGATTTCCTTAATATTACCATATAGAGACACCGTACCATTAGTCAAGAGACCGAGTCACGCTCCTTGTAGTCACGGTAATTACGGATTTTAAGATTTTAGAACATAATAGACTTATCCTCATTCGTTGGGATAGAATCAAGAAAATTAGGAAATTTCTTCATCGTCCAAGTTTCTAATGGTCATAAAATAAGGCAAAGGACATAATTATTGCAAGTACCTATAACCAAGCCGATAGAAATTTCGTACCCACATTTTTTTATCCTTCTAAGTGACATCGTCCCATCTATCTTAGACATTAAGTACCCTATTGAGCTATTTAGCGGAAGGTTAATAGGATTTGATACTGTG
The DNA here is from genome assembly GCA_026074375.1 of Tanacetum coccineum. Taxonomy (NCBI): domain Eukaryota; kingdom Viridiplantae; phylum Streptophyta; class Magnoliopsida; order Asterales; family Asteraceae; genus Tanacetum; species Tanacetum coccineum. The sequence goes on from BQNB010025204.1 coordinate 6,391, forward strand.
CTTAGAGATTGTACGTTAGGATTGTTAGGTCACCCATTCAATATTGACCTAATGCCAGTAGAACTTGGTAGTTTTGACATCATCATCGGCATGGATTGGTTAGCGAACCATCATGCGGTGATCGTGTTAGATGAAAAGATTGTACGGATTCCCTATGGAGACGAAGTTTTGATAGTCCAAGGTGATAGAAGTGACAAAGGAAAGAAGTCAAAGTTGAGCATTATATCGTGCACTAAAACTCAGAAATATATTGAGAAAGGTTGCCTAATTTTTCTGGCGCAAGTGACGAAGAAGGAAACTGAGGACAAGTCGGAGGAGAAGCGACTTGAGGACGTGCCGACTGTACGGGACTTTCCGAAGGTTTTTCCAGAAGACTTACCTGGATTACCACCAACGCGACAAGTTGAATTTCAAATTGACTTGGTCCTTGGTGCTGCACCTATGGCACGCGCCCCGTATAGATTAGCTCCGTCAGAACTGCAAGAACTGTCTACTCAACTACAAGAACTTTCTGACAAGGGATATATAAGACCGAGTTCCTCACCCTGGGGAGCCCCAGTCTTGTTTGTCAAAAAGAAAGATGGATATTTTCAGATGTGTATCAACTACCGCGAGCTGAACAGGTTGACTGTAAAGAATTGATATCCACTTCCAAGAATCGACGACCTATTTGATTAGTTACAAGGATCAAGTGTTTACTCGAAGATCGACTTGAGGTATGGTTATCACCAACTCAGAGTTCGAGAGGAAGACATTCCAAAGACGGCGTTTAGGAATCGCTATGGTCACTACGAGTTCCAAGTAATGCCTTTTGGATTGACAAACGCACCGGCAGTATTCATGGACTTGATGAATCGGGTGTGCAAGCCATACTTAGATAAATTCGTGATCGTTTTTATTGATGACATCTTGATCTACTCCAAGAGCAAAGAAGAGCATGCAGAACACCTTAAGTTAATTTTGGAATTGCTTAAGAAGGAAGAATTGTACGCCAAGTTTTTGAAGTGTGAATTTTGGCTGTCAAAGGTACAATTTCTTGGTCACGTGATTGATAGTGAAGGCATTCACGTGGACCCAGCTAAGATTGAGTCAATCAAGGATTGGGCATCGCCCAAGACTCCGACAGAGATTCGTTAATTTCTAGGTCTTGCTGGCTATTACCGACGATTTATCGAAGGTTTCTCAAAAATTGCCAAGCCTATGACGAAGCTGACTCAAAAGAACGTGAAGTTTGATTGGAGTGAAAAGGCAGAAGCTGCATTTCAACTGTTGAAGCAGAAATTATGTAGTGTACTGATTTTGGCTTTACCCGAAAGAAGTGAAAACTTTGTGGTTTACTGTGATGCTTCTCGTAAAGGATTGGGCGCAGTTTTGATGCAAAGGGAGAATGTCATAGCCTACGTATCACGCCAACTTAAGATCATGAGAAGAATTACACTACACATGACTTAAAGCTTAGAGCTGTAGTGTTCGCTCTCAAAATGTGGAGACAGTATCTGTATGGCACAAAATGCGTTGTGTTCACTGATCATAAGAGTTTGCAACATAGTCTAGATCAAAAAGAGTTGAACATGAGACAACATAGATGGTTGGAGCTGTTGAGCGACTACGACTGCGAGATTCGTTATCATCCGGGAAAAGCGAATGTGGTGGCAGATGCCTTGAGCCAAAAGGAACGGCTTAAGCCACTACGAGTTTGACTTTATTTATGATGATTGATCTGAACCTCCCTGTGCAGATCTTAGAAGCTCAGGTCGAGGCAAGAAAGGACGAGAATTATGGAACAAAAGATTTGTGTGGTATGATTAAGAAGCTAGAGCCACGTACTGACAGAACATTATGCTTGAATTAAAGAAGTTGGATACCTTGTCAAGGTAACTTAAGAGAGTTGATTATGAATGAATTGCATAAGTCAAAATATTCAATTCATCCTGGATCGGACAAGATGTACCAAGATTTAAAGAAACTGTAATGGTGGCCGAATATGAAAGCGTAGATTGCCACCTACGTCATGTTTGACCTGTGCCAAAGTCAAGGCCGAATGCCAAAAACCACCCGGTTTGTTGGTTCAACCTGTGATCCTAGTATGGAAAAGGGAGAACATTACTATGGACTTCGTTACTAAGTTACCTAAGACGACGTCTGGTCAAGATACAATTTGGGTAATTGTAGACTGACTCACAAAGTCTGCTCATTGCTTACCAATGAAGGAAACCGACTCAATGGAGAAGTTGACGAGACAATACTTGAAGGAAGTAGTCTCGAGGCATGGAGTGCCAGTTTTGATTATTTCTGATCGAGACAGTAAGTTTACATCTCATTTATGGAAATCACTGAACGAAGCCCTAGGTACTCAATTGGATATGAGTACGGCTTACCATCTACATACTAATGGTCAGAGTGAGAGAACCATCCAAACCTTGGAGGACATGCTGCGTGCTTGTGTGATTAATTTTGGGAAAGGTTGGGATAGACACCTACCTTTGGTGGAGTTTTCCTACAACAATAGTTATCACACTAGTATCAAAGTTGTACCGTTTGAAGCTCTCTACGGCAAAAAATGTAGATTGCCTATTTGTTGGGCTGAGATTGGAGACGCTCAGCTCACTGGTCCGGAAATTGTTCATGAAACAATTGGAGAAAGATCAATCAATATCCAAAAAGCGTATTCAAGCTGCATGAGATAGACAGAAGAGCTACGCCGACAAAAGACGTAAGCCATTGGAATTTGAGGTTGGATACAAGGTCATGTTAAAAGTGTCACCGTGGAAAGGAGTGATACGTTTCGGCAAACGGGGAAAGTTGAACCCTCGCTATATTAAACCTTTCAAGATTCTTGCTAAAGTAGGAATGCTTACGTATTGACTTGAACTCCTAGAGCAATTAAGCCAAGTTCATAGTACTTTTCCTGTTTCTAATTTAAAGAAGTGTTTCGTAGACGAACCACTAGCTATTCCGTTGGATGAGATCTAGATTGATGACAAGCTTAATTTCATTAAAGAACCAGTTGAAATTATGGATCGAGAAGTTAAACGGCTAAAGCAAAGCCGCATTCCAATCGTGAAGGTCCGTTAGAATTCGAGACGAGGGCCCGAGTTTACTTGGGAGTGCGAGGACCAAATGAAGAAAAAGTACCCTCATCTGTTTGTTAACCCTTAATCCACGTCTTAAGCTTTGAGGACAAAGTTTCTTTATCAAGGGAAGAATGTCACACCCCGAAAATTTCAGGTCAATATTTTAAACTTTTTCGATTATTATTTTTGATTTTTATACGTTACATTTGAATCTGGCAGTTTACCGGGAAGTTAACCCGCGTAAATCTGAAAAACGTCATCGGACGCGTTCCGACTTTGGATTTTGATTAGTTTAGATATTATATGAGTTATTTTATCTTTTCTAAGTGTTTCATAGTTTACGATCACTCTCGGTATTTATTTTTGCGCTTTAGCGTATAATTTGCGTTTTTCGCGTTTTTGACCTAGCGGAATCCCGGAAACCCGACATTTTTTCGTGTAAACTTTAGTTATCGTCCATCTCATGTTCATAAGTCAAAATTTTTGTTCATATCCCCCCTTATTAAAATCGGACGCCTAAACCCAAGCCAAATGCACCATAAGTCTTGAAATTAAATACAAGAGCATCTTTTGAAAATCCCATGCATGTGTGCATGAAAGTGACACATGAGAGGGACCTTCTCATGCACATTTTCTCAAGTTAGAAAATATCATGTGATACTTACATATTTTGACTTCATTTGACCAACTCAAGACTAACTTATGCATCTAATATGAACCATGATCCAAAAATTTGAACCATAATGGTCCTTGTGGCTATGTTTCGGCCGAACAAAGGTGTACACACACCTTTGGTGTGTGTTGGTCACTTGGTGCTACAAAACAAGAACCCTTGACCTAATCTTTTCCTATAAATACTTTACATTCTCATAACTAGGGTTTCACTTCTCATTTCATAGTCTCCAAGATTTGTTTTTTCTCTCTCTCTTGCTCTCCTAGCTCACAACAAACAAACACCCTCTTAGGGTTTTCATATCTTTGATTTCTAGCAAGATCCAAGTATACAAGGTTCATTTCTAAGAACATCTAAGGTGGTTTTATGTATTGATTCTTTGGTTTAAAGGTTTTTCTTCAAGATCTAAGTTAGGGTTTCAAGATTTGTTGTTGGGTTTTTCTAGATCTATTATTTTCGGGTATAGATCTTGTGATTTCTCTACTTGTCTTCACTTTTGTAAGTGTCTTGATCTTTTCTTGTGATTTACTTATGTTCTTTCTTATATGTTCAAGATCCATACATCCATATGTTGTGTTTAATTTTTGAAAGACTATAAACTAAGATTTTATAAATAATGATGTCACATTGTTTCACTAGTTAAATATTATGTTCTTGGTGAGATAAGAGTTGAATGAGAGTTGCAACAATAGAAATAAAGGGATTAGGTTAGTCTTAGGTGTGGTTTTGTTGTGGATTAGTTGTGAATGGAGATTAGGCTAGATTAGGCACTATTGTAAAGTTTGGGTAGATTTTGGTTGCGTTTTTGACAAAAAGTGCTTGGTGATCCAAAATTGTTTTGAGGATTTGGGCGACTTAAAAATGTTTTCATTAGGCGTAAAAGTAGTTTTTGGAGAGCTCATTTCGAGTAGATAGATTTTCATATATCATACACTAAAACCGGACTTAAAACGGCCAAGTTATGGCCAAATGAAACTTGAAACATTTTTCGACAAAACCGAATGAATAGTTGCTGATGTGAATAGTAAAATAGGTTTCGGACAATTTTGAGATATTTTGAGCTTTTAAAACACTAGAAAAATATATAGTAGCACATATATATTGATTAGTATCATTTAATGGCGTCGTTAACATATTTTAGAAAAAACGTTAAAGTTACTAAAAATAGTAAGTTTGGTAAAAAATTAGGGAAATGGACATAGAAGTTAAGCGATTAAGGCTAGTTAGTGCGTTTTGAAAATATGGAAACTTAATAAATATAGGGGACGGTATTAACGTCCCGAAACTAAAAACTTTCCTAAAATAGAAACTTACAAAAATAGTAATTTTTGGTTAAACGCCGAAACTTAACAAAAAACTATATGATTTTATTTCGTCATGATTTGATAATCAAACCAAAGCAAACACACATGGATGTCTTGTGGTGATGAACATATTATGCAATTCTTGGCATACTTTTCGTGTTTCTAAGACGCGTTATTATTCTAGGTCGCGGCTAGATTTCTATATCACCTTTTTCTTACGTGATTTATCATTTGCTCATCTTGCTAAGGTGAGTTCATAGCCTTACGTTTTACTACTTTTATTTTACTATTTTGGGGTGAGAAACATTGCTTGCTTATTAAACTATGGACACAGTTACTTTACGTTGCCTTTTCCTGATTACGTGTTGCCCAAGTAGCGAATAGGCCACTAATGCCCGAATTATCATGAACCGTCAATTGCTTAACCGACCGTACTGGTTAAGTAAGCGCGAATGTTGTAAATAGATCTATTGGGAGTAATTATCCCTATCCAGGTAAGTAGCGCCTACTAGATTCGGAGGTCACGAACAAACGGATATATACCATGTCGGATTTTCAATAGGTGATCTTGGTCGGATACCTTTAGGGCGAGTAATTCTATTTGGCATATAAAATGCTTCCTTTTAAATTGAGCTTCGGTGTCATGAGCTTAATTAGCGCAACAGTAAATACATACTTTTATGTGGAGTTGTATCTATTATAACTGTCACATGCGTACTGTGAACTTGTGGTCCACTTTTAATACTAGATTCAAACCTATGAATTCACCAACTTTATGTTGACCATTTTAGCATGTTTTTCTTAGGTGCTTAGCTGTGGATGTCTTTGCTTGCTATTTGGGGCTGCCATGCATTGGACCTATTTTTAAGAATTATTATCTTTTGTTTTTAAACATCGTTGTCAAACTTTAAAACCTTTAATCGCTTCCGCATTTTATCTTTGGGCCTATGTAAAACTTTATCTATTTTAATGAATGCAATGATGTTGGATTTTCAAACGTACCCTTAGAGGTCGTTCTTTGTATCTTGTGTGATATATATTATGATGTCACGCCCCCGAACACGTGATTCTGACAGGCCTCGTTTGGGGGGTGTGACACTTTGTATTCATGGGATCCTAAGGATCATTCTAGAATACTTGTAGGACAAATATTTGAGTTTTACAATGAGTCAAACTTACCCCCTTAGGGGTTTTGGTCAACCGACGTAACAACAACCATTAAGGGGGTGTTGTTTGGTATTTTGTAGTTTTTTACTCTCTAATATTTATCTCAGATATATTATACTTTTTGTAATTACCGTTTAATCACTCAATGAGAATAACGTTGTATTTTCATTTATTCTTTACTCTCATTTCATTTTGTAACTCGTTCCATATTTTCGCTTACACTGTTCCATTTATTGTGCACTTGTGTGACCCTTTGGCATCTATGTGAATGCCAGTTGTGAAAGTCATTGTTTGGTTGCACATAATCCTTTCAATTAGCACCCGGACAAGACTTTACCCTTGTTTACCCGCACTCAAATAAGAATTTACAAATGAAAGAAAGAGATCTAGACCTTTTACACGATTACAAATGAAAGAAAGAGATCTAAACAACATTACACTCAAAAGACGTAATCACACATAAAGGTCAAAGTGCCTCTTAAAGGTGCCTCTTAAGCACCATTGGACAAAATCGTGATCCACGTATCCAGCATCATAGCATATATACTTCTAGTTCCATGAGTTGAAAAGGGTACATCACAAAGTATTTACGATGCTTGAACTACCTCGTATGGTAAGCGTTGAATATCTTTCTTACACTAAAATACAATATTCATTATCTAACTCAAGTACTTAATCTCATAAATTTGTTTGTTAAAGGAGGTTGCTCGTAGCCAAGCTAATGATTTAGCTCAATGACATTAATTACTTGTCATACAACTCATAACGCTGAAGCATCCTAACATCCCAACTCACACCACATCTCGATAGTTTGAACCTCACAATTAGTTTTCCTCAAGCCATCATTTGAAGTCTATGATCATTCTATGAGCGTTTCAAACTTAAACTACGTTGACAATAAAACTTTAACTAATTCAGGTATCAAATGAATGTATAATCAAGAGTCTTCTAATCCAAGTATCAAACTTTAACTACGTTGACAATAACTTATAATACATAACTATCATATCACCTAAAGAAATAAGTATAAGATTGTGAGATCGCTAATGTAGGTGAGTAACCTAGTGAAAGCCATCAAAACACTTATGAGCATTACCTTGGATATGACGCTCACTAATCTTTCATAAGGTCTTTACATAATTAATGGAAAAACCGAATATACGATTAACGTCGCCCACTTAATAATTCATTTATATTTAATACATAAGACTTCGACTACAGGCTCTAATACCTTCTCATGGGTTTTTAAAAGATTAATGAGAAACAAACATACAACTAAACTCACATACTTAATTTAGGGTTGAGCATGGTCTGAAATCTGGACCGGATCAGACCGAAAACCGATTTGGCCCAAAACTTCAGACCGAGGACCGAACTGAAATGTTCAGTCCATGTTCGGGTAGGTCCGGTTCGTCGGTTTGGCCGGTCCAACAAAGCATAATGTCCGGTTGTGCGTAAGACTAAACCGGACCGGACCGAGGACCGAAAATGATCAAAATGGTGGACTGAAAACCGGATCAATATACATTCAGTCCAGTCCTGTTTGTCGATTCGGTCCGGTCTGCGGTGTATGATGCTTAGTGTTAGCTTAATTAATCATTTTACATTTCATATACAAATTTTTGCAAACTTCAAAAATTTGCAACGTAATAAGTGAAACTAAAAGAAAATCATTTTGTTTTTTAAAAGGACTTGTAACCGTGGCAATCAGTAAGTAAGTCATTGCAAAAGGTTGAAAATACGCAACAGAAATGAAGCAAACATTGTTAATATATATCTCTACATTATATATAACAGGAGGCATTTGACAATGTTATGCCATGTCATAACGCCATGTCATAAATCCATGTGCCATGTCATCACGATTTGTTGCCATGTCAAGGATGTATGCCACATCATTAATCATAATAATCATCCCACAATGCCATGTCATCATTAATTATTGCCCTGTCATCACGATTATTGCCAATTCATCATTATTAATGACATGTCACCACAATTATAGCCATGTCCTTATATATATATATTATATATATAAATAATATCTAGAAATTCCAGAATTTTTATAAAAATTATGTTTCTTGCAAGATTCGAACTTAGGTCTATTAATTCACAAACAAGCACCTCAACCAATGAAGCAAACCAGAAATTGTGATAGACAATTAAAAAACAAATATGTCATGCTTAAAAAAATATTTGAGATAAATTTGGAAATTATTTAAATAATTGTAAATTATTTAGAGAATATATGAATAAAAAACACACCATTCATATTTTTTTAGGTATTATCTCTTCTTCTCAAGATCTTAATGACCACCTATGTATCTTCTCTAAACCCTAACGTTGAAATTGTGGTTTTTTTTACCCTAATGAGAATTTGTTATTTTCTTGATTTTGTGTATTCATATGTTGGTTTTTAGACAAATGGTTAAATATGTTACTCCCTTTAATTTGACGTAATCAATTGGTATCATCACATGTAATTTTTTTACTTGTGTAGTTTTGTTTGTAGGTTATAGCATAGAGCATGTCCGAAGAAGAAATAGCTGGGCTAAAAAAATCAAAGTGACCAGCCAAAGGTATTCACATGTTCGTCCATTGGCTAATAGAATTGATACTTATGTTATGTGTGGAACGAGTTTTCATCATTTTTATCTCAACATCAACCTCATATGTGCTCAGAGACCCTGCAACAATTCGTTGGGGTGATTCTGGAGCTGACTATGTTGTTGAATCGTCTGGTGTTTTTACAACACTTGATTCGGCTTCAGCACACAAAAAGGTAAACCATGGATTCTGGTATACTAAATAGTTTCAAAATTTCATTTGTTATCATAGGCCCTCGGTTAATCTTTGTATGCTAAAATGTGTAGGGTGGTGCCAAGAAGGTAGTGATCTCAGTTCCATCAGCTGATGCACCTATGTTTGTTGTAGGAGTAAATGAGACCACATACAAATCAAACATGGATATTGTATCCAATGCGAGTTGCACAACTAACTGCTTGGCTCCTTTGGCCAAGGTATGGTTCTTTTTGGGGTTTTCTGCTAATGCCATGTTAATTTCTTTTATTATAGATAGAGCATTACTTTTATATTAGTTAGTATTTTCCTTAATGTTTTGGTATTTTTTTGTCCACTCTTGTACAGGTGGTTCACGAGGAGTTTGGTATTGTTGAAGGTTTGATGACAACTATTCAGGCTACCACAGGTCTGTTTTCTTCTTTTTGTTTTGTATTCTTTACCTATTGTTTTTAGCTGTGATCATATTTTTATGTTCATGTATGTTTAGCTACGCAATAAACTGTCGATGGACCTTCAATGAAGGATTGGCGTGGTGGTCGTGGGACTGCACAAAACATCATCCCAAGCTCAACTGGTGCTGCCAAGGTACATGAAAATCTATATTATATGATCAGTGAAAAGCAATAATATTTTTCTTATTTTTGAAATGTTTTTGGGACTGCCTAAAGATGAGAAGAGTTTTTATGTTATAATTTCAGGCTGTAGGGAAGGTGTTACCGGAATTAAATGGAAAACTTATGGGTATGGCCTTTAGAGTCCCAACAACAAATGTTTCTGTTGTAGATTTAACTTGTCGACTTGAGAAAAGTGCCTCTTATGAAGATGTTAAAGCTGCTATAAAGTATGGCCTCTAAAATCTTTTCCATTTTTGATTTTTCTACCCTTATTAAGCTGTTTGAAATTAGCATCAATGGTTGTTCTTGTTATTGAAGGTATGCCTTTGAGGGTCCACTGCTAGGAATTCTTGGATGTACTGATGAGGATGTTCTCTCCAGTGACTTTGTTGGTGACACGAGGTCATCTAGCTTGACTCTTCATAATTAAAATTCGTAGCAAATCAATGTCTTGTGATTCTTAGATTTTTGATATTGCTTGAAAAGGATCCGTTCCATCTCAAAAGTACCAGAGTTCATATAGCGGCGACAATAGAGCTTGGACACTCAAATGAGCTCTATCTGATGGCTTGCAACTTAGTCAAAATTCAATGCTATTTTGCACTTTTTTGGCTACAAACAATCATAGTTCACAGATAACTATCATGCTAATATACATCTTTTTATTATGTAAGCTGAAAGAAGGTACATACAAGGGGAAGAAATTCAATGCCATATGCCACTTTTTTGGCTACCAAACTCGTGGTTCTTTGCCTTTGAAGTTTGATTGTGTTCTAGACTGTAGCTAATGAATGTAAACAATGATATTGGCTACCTAAACTCTAAGTAATTATGATGTAGGTTCTTGGACATTGTTGTTACCATATCTTGGTAGCTGGTCTGAATGGTTATATGGTAACCGTTACTAACCTAAAGAATCCTTGAAATAAATGGCGATGTGGTGCTGCTCCAATAACAATAGGGTTTCACCTTTTCATTTGCATCAGCTTGTCAATATTAGTCTAGGTTCACCTTTTGATTTTGTGATATTAATGAGTTATAACACACTTCTTGGCAGGCTGAGGTTGAACAAAGGGCCTGGCTCTTGAACGAGGATATAACAAAATATGTAAGTATTCCTTATTGTGATTTCATGATACTTTTGGGTCTGTGATATATAGAACATCAAAGCACATGAAAAGTAACATCCCTCTACTTTTCATCACATGACTATTGCATGAAAATGTTGTTCATTACAATATGGTTAGTGTACAAAGAATGACATAAAATACAGTGTACATTAACATTTTGATGACCACGGTTTGAATAGATAAATGATAAAAGTAAACTTAACCAAATTATGTTCAAACATTCCTAACATCTAGACAAGTTATAAAAATCTATTGATGATGCTTAGCCAAAAGAATATAAGAGTAACTATGAGGCAATCTGCATCTAATCACAATATAAGAGTGGGTTGAATGCTTACCAGAAGCTGTGACAACAACTACACTTGAGTCGCATTGATCCTCACGGTAGTGCTCGATCACACACGCCGTAAACACTTCATCTGGTAAACCTATTTAATTACCAGAACAATAATATATACCATCATGAGCCAAATGTAATTTCAGGTTATTTAAAATCGGAACGAGATCACTTTATACAAAAAAATGCAGAAGCAGCAGCAGCAATTACCGGTGGCAGGGTTTAAAACCTTGAACAGATGCTCACATGGGTCTGCATTAGCTAGCATCTTATACGTATCGGCATCATATTCGGTATCTAAACAACCACTAAAAAACAAGTTCAACCCGACCATTAAGTGGTTAAAATTAAAAAGTTTGTTTAATTAGTTACCACAAGTTGCTTCTGATGTGTCTCTTGCAGTTGCCGGAATATAGACCGCTTTGAAAGGACGATCTAATTTTTCGAACAGAGCTGACCAACACAATAACTACACGATGTTATCATCTTAGCTTAATTCAGAAGTATAAAATAAGCAAGTAACATTGCAGTTTTCAGTTATTTTAAAAAATAAAAAAGAGTTATTACGTATTTTTTGGATTTCTGGATCAATGATGGGTCTCATACGAGCCTTTTTAATTTGGCCAGATCAAGCTCCGCAGGGTTGTTTTTATGATATTCCATATATTAATATCTCCTTACTGATTCTGGGCAGCGAGGACGCCTGATACGACGACGTGGCTGTATCAGTGTTATTGTTCGTCCAATCACCTGATCATTTTTTGACATCTTCTTCTTCTTCTTAGGTTGATTTAAGAGGAAAATTATACAAGTATGTAAAGTTTCCTTTCATTTTCTTTTTATTTGAAAGGTTTTTAATGGTGAGAGCAATCTAACATATGTTGTAATTGATCGTTCGATTGGTGTAGGTTGCTTAGATAGAATGCAACAAGATTCTTGATGGATGATGTTTACAGAAACTTGGGTCCCCTTCAGTTTGAGGGTCCTGGCGCCGATTCTAAAGCTGTTAGTTTGTGTGTTGAGGACCTAGATTACATGGGTCGTATTAAGGAATTGAACGATTATCTTGACAAGGTATTTCACTATTCCCATTCTTTTGACCTGTTTGACCAATTTGAATAATTTTGTTTAGCTGTTTACTTTTATCAATAGTTCTTGCTCACAAGTAAATAAGTTAAAAATGCGACCTCCAGTTTCTGTGCATGTGTTAAACTTTGATATTTTTTTAGGTATCACATATATGACAAAAGACATTCTGCATACCAACCCAATTCGAACCATTTATCAAACTCACCCACAAAAGTCAAATAAAATAGCCAGACTCGGGTTTCTGCATATATTATCTATTGGGTTATGACTAAAACTGGTTAACACCGTAAATGCCGCTAAAATCAACAGAGAAAGTGGTCGAACGAGAAACAAAAGGCCTAACATGTGTGATGAAAGATGGACAGACCTTTACACTATGATAAATGCCAATAATTTAAGTGTCTTTGTGATAATTATCTTACTACCAATTTCTCTTATTTATATTTATACTAACATATAGTTCATGAACTATATATAGGCGTCTGGAGAGATAGGATGTGGCCCGATGGTTGGACCGCTGTTAACACAGATGGCAAGCGTAGTGCTCAGTTTTAACATACTCTTTTGGTATGCTATAAGCTTCACTCTTTATTGTTTCATTGCAAAATTCAACCTGAAACCAATTGTGTTTAACACTTAAATATGTATTATACATATTGTTATATGCTTGACAATACATATTGTTATATGCTATGGCTCATTTTTTCCTATTACTTGGTGGATCTTTAAACGTTTGCTCCAAATCGGAGAGGGATATCCAAATTATTATTCTAATCTATTGCATTATTCTAACCACTCGAAGAGGCTGAAAGGCTTAAAAAAGTTCGTGCTTAAATTCATTTTTAACCAATCCTACTCTGCAATTTGTTTGTCTTCTCGCTTAAATTGTAAATGCCATAGTCAAAGCAAGGCAAGTGTTTGCAACCTCTATCAAGTATTCAAATATAAGATTTTACATATATATTTAGTCTTTAGATAAATTGCAATATCAGTTTTTACAGCAAGCTTCCATGATCTATTATATTATTCGGGTTGGAGACGGGCCTAGGGACAAGATGAAGGAATTTGATAATAACGTTTCTCATCGTCAATTTGATAATTTCCGAGTAAAACACTAATGTGAGTTTAATATAGTCTTCCCACATCTCTTTATATATACAGGTTTCAATAATGTTGTTGGTTCTGAAATAGGCAGGAGTGCAAGCTTCAAGGACAATAGACGAGCTCACTATGATGAATTCCATCAAGTAAGAGATATGTATGCAAGGTATAAAAAGTTATTCAAAAACCAATAGTTACGAAAACAAAAAAAATAAAACAATAATCACAAGTCATATCCGCCCATCGGGCGGGTTTTGCAACTAGTATATATATATATATATATATATATATATATATATATATATATGTGTGTGTGTGTGTGTGTGTGTGTGTGTGTGTGTGTGTATAATGTTATCAACCAATTGTAACTTCGTGACAATTTTTCAAATAATTGCAACAGATTTGCTATGGAAATCACAAATAAACTTTTTTATATTTTATTTAATCTTTCGTTGTAAATCTGTTAATGGATTTGTTATGTCTTTACCAAAAACCATTTGATTTTGGACTAGTCAATGCTGCATTGATAACCGTATAGTTTTGAGTAAACTATCAACTATCAACGGATTTGAGAAGTCTTTACCAAGAACCGTTTGCTTTGGACTAGCCAGTTCTTGATGTTGGTTAGACATGGTGAACTGATGACCATATGTTGTGTGGTTTTAAAAACCAACACTAAAAGAACAGTCAAATCCTATTATCAAAATCCTCCATTTAACTCCAACTATACTTCTTTTCATTAACCTGCAAGTGTTAGTCTAAAACCAAGAAAATACAAGAACAGTACTAACACAGCAGTATAAAGTATAATGAGCATTAACTTCTCTTTAGAACCCAAGCCATTACATACTTAAGTTTGCTTGTTGGATCGACATAGTCAAATGGTTTACAAATGTATGATCCATTGTTTTTTGGAGACATGATCAATTACATTTCTTTTAGGTCTCCAAACCCAACATTCTGTGGGTTTAACAGTATTAAACCCTTGTTTCCCAGCACTAGTTACTCTTTTATCTTTAGCAGTATTAACAGAATTTATCTTGACAGTATTAACTTTATTACTGAGATTTCTGTTTTTGAGTGCTGTTTGTTGATAAAAAGGTTTTCTTGTTGGTGAATGTGTCTTTTGGAAAGCATTTATTCTAGGTTTAGCAACATCCACACAGGATTTTGGTGCAGCAGTATTAACAGGTCTAGCAGTACTAACAGGTACTGCTATTCTAGCAGCATTAATTGGTACCATTCCAGACTTGTTTAAAACAGCTGTAGGAGCAAAATTTCTTCTAGAATTAGAGAAATTTTGATGGTTAGTCCTCATTGCACTATTCCAAACTGGTCTCCCTTCTATTTGACCAGTTTCCCTTTGCATATTGTTCAACACATGTGTTTGTACCACCCTATTAGCATGAAAATCACAATCTTTAATTAGATGACTGAAACTACCACACACAAAGCAAGCTTTTAGTTTAAACTGAAATCCAACTCCTGGTTTTTGAAAACTTAGTGTATTCCAGTTAGTTCTCTTGCTCCTAGGAACATTACTTACCTTCCTAGGTTGATCAGCTTGCTTAGGTTTTGGTTGACCATTTCCAGATTTTAACACATTTACTATGGGTTCATCCTCATCACATTCAGAAACCCAATCCTCAATTATTGGGGCATCAGAAATTTTCTTAACTTCTTTTGATATACCTATACTAGCAGTCTTATTAACCTTGACACCATATCCTTCAAATTCAGGCTGTTTAAATTCCTCAAGACCTGAGTTTGATAAATCAATAGTAGGTGGTGCAAATAAGCCTGTAGGAGGAGGTGGAACAGCATTATAGCTCTCATATCCCAAACCCTTTTTGCTGTTCTTAGGTATCTGACTCTCTAGTATTTTGTCTAGACTTTTAGAGGCTTTTTCAAAATTTTCAATTTTAATCTAATTGGTCTCTTTCTCTTTCTTAAGTCTTTCAATCTGTATTTTAAGAGCATTAACGTCTGATTTATTATATGAGGCATCTCTTTTAAGCACAACAATTTAATCACAAAGCATACTCTCATTTTTCTTGTAAAAGACCAATTGCTCTTCTACAGAAGCTAACCCTCTTTTATAGTTAGCTAAATCAGATTCAGATTTATTCAGCTCTATTCTTAACTTTTCATACTTAGACTTAAGATCTTTAAAACTTTTAAGACAAGTTTTAGAGCAAGTTTTGTTATTTTGTACCTCAGAGTCAGAGAAGGCCATAAGTGCATAGTTAGTAGGAACTTCCTCTTCACTCATGAAGCTCCAATCAAATGCATTTCCATCCAAAGCTAACATTGCCTTTTGAGCTGTTTCTTCTGCATTCACTGGTCTCCTTGAAGTGTCTTGATTTTTGCTCCTGTTCTCTTGACTTCTAGGATTTCTGCATTCTCTGGCAAAATGTCCTAACTTATGACAGTTAAAACATTCTACTTTTGTCTTGTCAAACCCAGCAGTATCGCCTCCATCTATGGTGATTTTCTTCCCTGTCTTCTGGAAGTATCTTCTAGCTCTCATGCTTAGTAGAGCTAACTGCCATTTCAAATCCATGAGTTCAAGATCGTCCTTATGAAT
The DNA here is from genome assembly GCA_026074375.1 of Tanacetum coccineum. NCBI lineage: Eukaryota > Viridiplantae > Streptophyta > Magnoliopsida > Asterales > Asteraceae > Tanacetum > Tanacetum coccineum. Next base: position 22,269 of record BQNB010025204.1, read on the forward strand.
TTGTTCTAGGTCTTCATGTGCAATCTGAGACCCTTTAGGTTGATTGGCAATAAAGGCATAGACAGTTGCATCACTAAGGCTAGCAGCACTATCTGAAGTACTAACAGTATTAACTGAAGAACTAGCAGTACTAACATAAACATCAGCAGGATTACCATTATTTGTATTGCTAGAAGCTGAGATAAAAGCCAAATTTTGTGAGCCTGAGTTTGAGCTAGAGGTTACTGACCTTTTGACCTCTTGTTCAATGATCTTAAAGTTGTTATAAAGATCATCAAGGCTCATTTTATCAAGATCTGTCTTATTCCTCCAGACTATTACACGTGTGTTCCATTCAGGAGGTAGGCTTCTTAAGAATTTTAAGTTTAGATCTTCTTGAGATCTGGTCTCACCCAATATGGCTAACTGACTTATGATCTTCTGAAACCGATTAAAAATTAAGTCAAGTGACTCTGTGCTAGAAGCAGTAAAATTTTCATACATTTGTTTCAACAATGTATTTTGAGTCTTTTTGGTGGCTTCATTACCACCAAATCTTGCTTCCATAGCTTAAAATAAAGACTTGGCATCCTTGTATTGATTGAAAGTGAGTAAATGCTCACTTGGAAGAGCCATCATCAGAATACTTCATGCTGTAAGATCATTCTTCTTTTTAACCCTTTCTTCAGCAGTAACAACACCAGGTATTGTTGTAGTAGATGTTCCATCTTCATGTGTAGTGGTTCTAGGTTCTGGCTTGAAAGTATTTCCTTCCTCTATAATCTCCCAGAGAGTATAGTCTTGAAGTTGAATATACTGCTCTATTCTGAGTCTCCATGTGTCATAATCACCTTGCTTGAGAAGTGACAGTTTAGCAAGAGCATTATTTTGTGTAGAATCTAAATCCATGATGCTTTACTTATAGAGTTTGTAAAGAAGATGAATTTACTGTGAGTCTTCTTGATCAAGGTTTCAGAACACCCGCTCTGATACCACTTGTTGGATCCCTTGATCTGGATCTTTGATAAGCATGTTAAGGATTATAGTTATTTTAGATAGATCTAAAACAGCTAAGACAGAAACCTTGTTTAATATGTAAAGATTATGCGAAATCTAATCTTTGCACACAAAAAGAACAATAAAACAGTGACACAAGATGTTTTTCTCAATTTAAAATTTATAGATCAAAACACAAAACAACTTATATGTTTTGCCTTACAATGAATACTTTAACTATCTTGTGAGTTGAACGTCTATCAAAGTCTATCTCTAACTATGCCGTAAGGGTTCCTTTTATACACCAAGGAAACCCCTAATGGGCTTTACAAAACGCGTGAAGAGATCATGCATATCTTTACCTAAGATATCTCATGCATATCTCATAAGCAGTACTAATATTCTAACTAACAGTACAAACTAATACTAATGGTACAAACTATAACTGTCTGTACTAACTATTATAACTAGCGGTACTAAGTCCTTCAGCAGTATTATCTTATAGAATCTCTTAATTCCTAACATAAATGCCTAAACCAATCCTTCTAACCACCTTGGGACATCTTAGATATATTGTAGGAATGTATGTCAATGTTGTAAATAAAATTTTGTATGGATTTGGTATGTTATTGAGGTATGCCGTGGGTTTTGAGAGAGCTAGAGAGAGTGATAGTTGTTTTTCACCTTGCAATATGAAGAGTGTGTGTGTTTATTGTTAGTTTAGGCATTATATAGTAGGAAGACTAGTCAAGAGTGGTATAGTAAGTCTCTAGACAAAATGAGGGTCTTATGGAAGACTTAAGGTCCATACCTAGACATGTTTTAATTAGATGTTGATGACATAAGATCAAGTTGCAAGATGTTGATATTTCTTGTTATCCTAACTCCAAATGCCAGCCATGTGTTGCATAAAAGTGATATATTTATGTAATTTTTGGGTATTGGGTATAAAAGTGGGTATTTGTTGAAGCGTAGAAAAGTTTTGGTGGTTCCGGGTATGCCTAAACGTATTTTATTGCGAAACGTAACCAATTTATGTAACCAATAAAAATAAAAATTAACAAAGTTAATAATTATCTTCAAAATAATTACTTAACACTTTCTTGATGTAAACATTTAATTGTTTGATGCCCGTTTACATTGAACGATTATTTTTAGCTTACGCGATTTAACTTAACGATTACGATTTAAAAGCAAACGCATACAATACTAAAAATACAAAGTGAATTTATTAACGTCATAAATGACCCTAAAACATGGGGTGTTATAGTCTCCCCCCGTTAAATGAGCCTTGTCCTCAAGGCTTAAGACGCGACACTTGTCTACGATGCGGTCTTTGTGAAGAGGTGTGGATATTTCTTTCGGAATTGATCCTTGCGTTCCTATGTAAACTCAGGGCCTCGCCCAGAGTTCCGTCGAACTTTGACAATTAGGATACGGCTTTGTTTCAACCGTTTGACTTTTCGATCCATGATTTCTGCGGGTTCCTCGTTAAAATGAAGCTTGTCCTCAATATGGAATCCATTAAACAGAACGGCTAATGGTTTGTCGGTATAACACTTCTTTAAGTTGGATACGTGAAATGTATGATGAACCCTGCTAAACTCTTGAGGCAACTCAAGCTTGTAAGCAATGGATCCAACCTTTTCCATCATCTTGGATGGTCCAACATACCTGGGGTTTAGCTTCCCCCGTTTGCCAAAGCTTACTTCTCCTTTCTAAGGTGATACCTTAAGCATAACTCTGTTGTCAACTTGAAATCCTAAAGGCTTATGTCTCACATCGGCGTAACTCTTTTGGCTAGCAAATTTGATAGCGAATTTTCCTAGGGTGACTTAGTGATGTGTATCGGTTTCTTGGCTTAGGATTTGGTATAAGATGACGTTGACTTTATTGTAAGATGGTGTAAGATTTTACTTAGTTATTATGATTGTTAGTTTAGTTCCTTGTGATAGATATGTTTTATGAATACACACGCAGAACTTGATATAAATAGGAAATTTTTTCTTGACAAGAAGTTTTAAGGTGACTACTCTCAGCATGGCATGGTCCTTCCTGAATTATACATAGTTGATCAGGCCATGTATAATTGAGGACTAACGATGCATTGCTCATTTTCGTCAAAATAGCGTTATGATTTCATGATATTTGTGAGAGTGGCTTATATAAATAAGTAGAGAGTTAAAGTAGAATTTACGAGATTGTTATGATACATAGGTTTGATAGATAACTTGAAATCATTCATACTATACAACTGAAATTTAAGAGAAAATACAACGAGAATTCTTAAGGGACATAGAGTCTAAGCACTGATATCGTCCTCCATGTTGTTAAGGACTTGATCGGCTTCTCCTCCTCCTAAGGCATGCACCAATCCACGTGCTCCAGTACCTTCAGCCATATTTTCATGGTTCTGGTTCTTTAGCACCGAGCAATCACTCCTGTAGTGCCTTGGATTCCCACATTCATAGCAAGTAAGGGTTCTTTGATTCCTATCGGCAGCAGGATTTCTACAATCCCGGGTCATGTGGGCAACCTTCTTGCAATTCCCACACTTTATAGTACATGGCCCATTGTGGTACAGCTTGCACCTGTTGCACAATGGAAGAGTTCCAGCATACTCCTTCCTTTCACCAGTCCCAGCGGCGTAAGCTTGAGCCACATTTGTCTCTTGGGAGATTGTTGTTGAGCTTGGCTGTTGTTGTCAAGTTTCCTCTTATTCTCAGCTTGACGTTCAGTAAGAGTGCTGATCTTTTTGTCCATCAGTTCAGTTGCCATTTCAATAGCATCCTGCATTGTTTTCGGCCTTGATGCCATAACACTTCCGTGAATCATGTCGGGCAGACCACCGACATATTTCTCAATCTTATCAGACTCCTCAGAAAACATCCTGACACACAACAATGCCAGTTCCTGGAAACGTTGATTGTAGCCTAGTACATCAGTACCTTTTACTTTCAAATTCCACAACTCGACCTCGAGTTTCTTAATCTCGCTCCTCGGGCAGTACTTGTCTGTCATCTTCTTTTTCAGGTCAGTCCAAGTCATTGCATATGCAACGTCGTGACCAACAGTCCTAACGTGTGAGTTCCACCACGTTAGAGCAACTCCAAGAAGAGTACATGTGGAAAACTTGATTTGGTTTTCCACAATGCAATTGCTTATGCGAAACACAGTTTCCATCCGTTTAAACCACTGGGTTAATTCGACAACTCCTTCAGTGCCTTTGAAAAATAGGGGTTGGCACTTCATGAAGTCTTGGTAAGTGCACTCTCGAGCAACGCGTTCAGTCCTTCTAACACCCGTTCCCGAATTATGGCTATCTTCGCCATTCGTGCTTCTGTTAGCATCATGTGCTGCCAAAGCGGCAATAACGCCTTGGTTAATCATTGCCTGAAGCTGGGCATTAGTGACAGATGTGGTGTTGGTTGTTGTGGTTCTGGTTCTGGGTGTTTTCTTTGGAGGCATTATCTTCAAAATTAGAAGAGTAATAAGATTAGATTAGTTTAGTTATCTTCGTCGTGCTCCGAAAATAGAGTGTTGTGAGATGATGTATGGTAAATATGAATATGCGCTCTTGGCATAAATGAATAATGGTAAGATATCATATTCGATAGCTTAATGTTTAGGCAGCGTTTAGGACTTACGAGCTTATAGTGCTACCTCGCATAAATAAATGTTCCCCTATTTATATAAATAACCCTTATATAAATAATTGTAGAGTATGCGAAAGAATGCAAACTCATCTTTGCATATATATGTAAGGCCCTTATAGTAATGTACGTACTATAATATGAACACGTATATGAATCATGTAAGCATCTAGTAAGACCAACTAATGCAAACAACTAGTGTATGTGTGTCCCGTGAAAACCCCTTTGTATGAATGCAATGTTTGAAAATGGTTATAGTCCAGCAAAACATTTGACCTGGTTCTCTATAACCTTGGCTCTGATTACCAATCTGTAACACCCCCAAAAATGTGTCGCAGCGGAATATGTTTCCGGGAGCGTTACTTCATAATACCATTGCACAAGATATGAGAACGACCTCTAAAAGAGTCGTTTAAAACCGATACATTGGATTTGGCAAATTATTTGTTACAAAAGCTCGAAGCTTCACTTGTTCACTTGTTCAAAATACCAAGATTTCCAGCCCATAACAATTATACAAAAGTAATGCGACCAAATCTTTAATGCATGACATCCCAAAACATGACCACCAATGTATCCCTTGCACCTCGTGCCTTATTAATCTCCTGAAAAACATGCTTTAAAATGTCAACAATAATGTTGGTGAATTCATAGGTTTGTAAAATGTATGAGTGTAGGACCACAAAAGTTTAGAGTGTGTATTGCATGGTATACAATATCCAAAACAGTAAGTATTGCATGGTATACAATATCCAAAACAGTAAGTATTGCATGGTATACAATATTCAAAACAGTAAGTATTGCATGGTATACAATATCCAAAACAGTAAGTATTGCATGGTATACAATATTCAAAACAGTAAGTATTGCATGGTATACAATATTCAAAACAGTAAGTATTGCATGGTCTACAATATCCAAAACAGTAAGTATTGCATGGTATACAATATCCAAAACAATAAGTATTTCAAAGTTACTTGCGTCCAATTGTAAAACAAAGCATGTTCTTACCCCAAAAATATACGTGGGGCTATGAACTCACCTTGAGTAAATGAATATCAAGTATATCACAGATAATGCGTCACAGTAATGATCGAGTGCAACCTAATCCAATATAGGTCGTATAAGCACTAAGCACTTTGATTAACTAATACCATATACAGTTCTATATAGCTACATCACCATCTAATCGTTTTAGTGAAATCGCATTTATAAAGTAAAAACGTTTGTAAATGCCTCTTTAGTAAAAACGACGTAACTTTCGCGTTTTAAGCCCGATTTTTACGTTTCTTATGCCCACGCTTTCGTATTAAGACGAGTTATCAAAATATGACATTTTCATATTTTGGACCTACTGGCGAACAGTACTTTTTACTGTTCACACCAGTTTATAAAATTATTTTTATAGTTTTAGTTATCGTAAAACTCGTAAATGTCATATTTTATTCGTTATAGCTCCGTTTTTAGCGATTCTTTCGTGCACGTCTTCGTTTTTAAAAGTTCTATCATATTAATGATGTTTTCAAAATGTATCATCCTGAGATGAACAGTAACTTTTATAAAATTAGTTTTATAAAAGTATTTATTAACGTAAACTACGTATCTTTTTCATTATTAATCCATTTTTCGAGTATCTTACCTTTTTGGAATCGTCATGAGACGTACTATTTAATAAAAATATAAAATAAATACTTTTATTTTCGAACCAAAACAGAAGGTTTTGATGTTTGTGTTAAAAACATGTTTTAAACTTGATTTTGTACTTTTAAGTTTAACCATCTTGCTACAAGTCCATTACAACATCCATTCTCACATGTATTACCTTCCTAGGGTCCTTAAGTCCATCATTGTCCAAGAAATGTCCAAGGATCACAAGATCACAAGTTTATTTACTCATTTGCTCATGACATGTATAAGTAACTTTTTATAACTACTACTTTATACTTATACATTTTATACTTAAACCAACATTGTACAATACTCATAATCTCATTATGACATGGTATTAACAACCTCATAACATATGAAAAAGTGTACAAAATCATGCTTACAAGCAAAAGTTCATTTCACATGTTCAAAAGTATCCTAATGGTGATTTTGCTACATAGAACATATATACACATAAAATGATAAATGTAAAGAGATTAAGGTTCTTAGGTAACCTTAATATGAAGTATGATGATGAACAACAAGATCTACACACTTGTTTAGCAACCAACCCTAACTTGCAAGACTTGAAAACCCTAAAACACAAAGAAACACTAATCTTGCTTATCCTTTGATTAACCCTTGTAAATGCCTAAACCAATCCTTCTAACCACCTTGGGACATCTTAGATATATTGTAGGAATGTATGTCAATGTTGTAAATAAAATTTTGTATGGATTTGGTATGTTATTGAGGTATGTCGTGGGTTTTGAGAGAGCTAGAGAGAGTGATAGTTGTTTTTCACCTTGCAATATGAAGAGTGTGTGTGTTTATTGTTAGTTTAGGCATTATATAGTAGGAAGACTAGTCAAGAGTGGTATAGTAAGTCTCTAGACACAATGAGGGTCTTATGGAAGACTTATGGTCAACACTAGACATGTTTTAATTAGTTGTTGATGTACATAAGATCAAGTTGCAAGATGTTGATATTTCTTTGTTATCTTAACTCCAAATCCGGCCATGTTTGCATATATGGGAGTTATTTATTTAATTTTTGGGTATTGGGTATAAAAGTGGGTATTTGTTGAAGCGTAGAAAAGTTTTGGTGGTTCCGGGTATGCCTAAACGTATTTTATTGCGAAACGTAACCAATTTACGTAACCAATAAAAATAAAAATGAACAAAGTTAATAATTATCTTCAAAATAATTACTTAACACTTGCTTGATGTAAACATTTAATTGTTTGATGCCCGTTTACATTGAACGATTATTTTTAGCTTACGCGATTTAACTTAACGATTACGATTTAAAAGCAAACGCGTACAATACTAAAAATACATAGTGAATTTATTGACGTCGTAAATGACCCTAAAACACAGGGTGTTATAGATTGACTAAGTCTGCTCATTTTCTACCTATGCGTGAGGATTATAAGATGGATAGATTGGCTAGGTTGTACCTGAAAGAGATTGTTTGTTGGGGATTAAAGGGGCTTTTACAAGTTCATACTGCTCAAGGACTTAGTACTACTACTTGAAGATTTATACTGCTAGTAAAGATTAAAGAATATAAACCAAGTCATTAGTACTGCCAATTGTAATATTAGTACTGCTAGTTATAGTTAGTACTGCCAGTACTAAAAGATAGTTCATTAGTACTGCTAGTTAGTATATTAGTACTGTTAGTGTATATTATTAGTACTGCTTATGAGATATGCATGAGTTATAATAGGAATAGATATGCATTATCTATTCACACGTTTTGTAAGCCTATTAGGGTTTTCCTTGGTGTATAAAAGGAACCCTATGCTATTATCTAGATATAAGTATTCACAAATATTAAGCAACGGCTCCAACTTTAGCCAACACCTTGAAAGGTCTAACATATCTGGGGTTTAACTTGCCCCGTTTGCCAAAACGTACTACTCCTTTCCAAGGCGAAACCTTAAGCATCACTCTATCTCCAGCTTCTCCTTTGGTATATCCTTCCTGATCATACCTCCTACGTCTTCGTGTTTGAGATTATCTGGTTTTTGTGCTCCAGTCTGAGCATTCACGATTTGTTTAGGGATATCCAAGCCAATAGTCATAACTACTAAGCTCTATGGTATTACGTAGACGTTGTAAATGGTGTATTGGTATATTCCTTAATGACGAGTAATCTTGTTAGTGGATCGTCCTAGGGTGACTAGGGATGCATCTTGACTTTTCGACCTAGGGTTTGGTGTAAGATGATGCCAACTCTATGCGATAAAGAGGTGTAATGGTTGACTTAGTCATTATGATTACTAATTTAATTCCTCGTGACAGATATGTTTTATGGATACGCACACCAAACTTGATATAACTAGAAAATTGTTTCTTGACAAGGAGTTTTAAGGTGACTACTCTCAGTATGGCATGGTCCTTCCTGAATTATACATAGTTGATCAGGCCATGTATAATTGAGGACTAACGATGCAGTACTTATTTTCGTCAAAATAGTGTTATAATTTGACTTGCAAAATAGAAAGTTAAAGTAAAGTTGACAAAATTTTCACAACACATTAATTTGATAGATAATTTGAAATCATTCGTACAACGGAAATTTAAGAGAAATACAACGAGAACTCCTAAGGAGATAAAGTCTAAGATAGTTCCAACTTAGGATTCACTAGGCAAAGCGAGACAACCTTCTCTTTTTAACTTCAGTCTCATCTTCAATGTTGTTAGGGTCTTCATCGGTTTCTCCTCCTCCTAAGGCATGCACCACTCCACGTGCTCTAGTACCTTCAGCTTGGTTTCCATGGTTTTGATTCTTCAATTCTGGGCAATCACTCCTGTAGTGCCCTTGATCCCCACATTCATAGCAAGTGAGGGTTCTTTGATTCCTAGCGGCAGCAGGATTTCTACAATCCTGGGTCATGTGGCCAACCTTCTTGCAATTCCCGCACTTTACAGTACATGGCCCATTGTGGTGCAGCTTGCACCTGTTGCACAATGGAAGAGTTCCAGCATACTCCTTCCTTTCACCAGTCCCAGCGGCGTAAGCTTGAGCCACATTTTGTCTCTTGGGAGATTATTGTTGAGCTTGGTTGTTGTCAAGTTTCCTCTTATTCTCAGCTTGACGTTCAGCAAGAGTGCTGATCTTTTTGTCCATCAGTTCAGTTGCCATTTCAATAGCATCCTGCATTGTTTTCGGCCTTGATGCCATAACACTTCCGTGAATCATGTCGGGCAGACCACCGACATATTTCTCAATCTTATCAGACTCCTCAGGAAACATCCTGACACACAACAATGCCAGTTCCTGGAAACGTTGAGTGTAGCCTAGTACATTAGTACCTTTTACTTTCAAATTCCACAACTCGACCTCGAGTTTCTTAATCTTGCTCCTCGGGCAGTACTTGTCTGTTATCTTCTTTTTCAGGTCAGTCCAAGTCATTGAATATGCAACGTCATGACCAATAGTCCTAACGTGCGAGTTCTACCAGGTTAGAGCAAACGCCAGAAGAGTTCATGTGGAAACTTGATTTGTTTCCACTGTTGCAATTGCTTATGCGAAAAACAGTTTCCATCCGTTCAAACCACTGGGTTAATTCGGACAACTCCTTTAGTGCCTTTGAAAAGTATGGGGTTGGCACTTCTTAATGTCTTGGTAATTTAAGTGCACTCGTCGAGCAACGCGTTAAGTCCTTTTGGACACCCATTCCTGAATTATGGGATGTGCTTCGCATTCGTACTTCTGTTGCAATCACGTGCTGCCATAAAGCTGGCAAAAGTAACACCTTGGTCAATCATTTCCTGAAGCTGGGCATTAGTGACAGATGTGGTGTTGGTTGTTGTGGCTGGTGTGGTTTTGGTTATGGGTGCTTTCCTTGGAGGCATTATCTTCAAAATCAGAAGAGTAATACGAGATGGATTAGTTAGTTTATCTTTGTCGTGCCTCCGAAATAATAGAGTGTTGTGAGATGATGTAGGTAAATAAGAATTTGCCCTCATGGCCTAAATTGAATGATTGGTGAGATATATATATGATTAGCTTCAATAGTTTAGGTAGCGTTTAGGACCTACGAGCTTTTAGTACTACCTCGCCTAAAGAAATGTTCTGATATTTATATAATAACCCTTATATAAATAATTGTAGAGTATGCGAAAGAATGCAAACTTATCTTTTCATATATATATATATGTAAGGCCCTTATAGTAATGTATGTACTATAATATGAACATGTATATGAATCATGTAAGCATCTAGTAAGACCAACTAATGCAAACAACTAGTGTATGTGTGTCCCGTGAAAAACCCCTTTGTAGGAATGCAATATTTGAAAATGGTTATAGTTTAACAAAATATTTGACTTGGTTCTCTATAGCATTGGCGCTGATTACCAATCTGTAACACCCCTAAAATGGGTCGCAGCGGAATATGAGTTTGGGAGTGTTACTTCATAGATCAATAGCACAAGATAAATACAGAACGGTCATTAAAAGTCGTTTAAAACCGATACATTGGATTTGGCAAATTATTTGTTGCAAAAGCTCGAAGCTTCACTTGTTCACTTGTTCAAAATACCAAGATTTCCAGCCCATAACAATTATACAAAAGTAATGCGACCAAATCTTTAATGCATGACATCCCAAAACATGACCACCAACGTATCCCTTGCACCTTGTGCCTTATTGATCCCCTAAAAAACATTAAAACGTCAACAATAATGTTGGTGAATTCATAGGTTTGTAAAATGTATGAGTGTAGGACCGCAATTGTTTAGAGTGTGCATTGCATGGTATACATTTTGTTATCCAAATTTGTAATTATTGCTATGGTATAAATATTCAAAACAGTATGTATGCTATGATATACAATATCCAAACAGAAAGTATTGCGTGGTATACAATATCCAAAATTGTAAGTATTGCATGGTATACAATATCCAAAACAGTAAGTATTGCATGGTATGCAATATCCAAAACAGTAAGTATTTCAAAGTTACTTGCGTCCAATTGTAAAACAAAGCATGTTCTCACCCCAAAACTTATAAATCATTGTAAAATGTAAAACGTGGGGCTATGAACTCACTTTGAGTGAGCGTATATCAAGTATATCACAGAAAATGCGTCACGGTAATGATCGAGTGCAACCTAATCCAATATAGGTCGTATAAGCACTAAGCACTTGATTAAACTAATTACTATATACAATTCTATTATAGCTACATCACATCTAATGTTTTAGTTAAAATCGCATTTATAAAGTTTAAAAACGCGTGTAATTGCCTCGTTAGTAAAATGACGTTAACTTTCGCTGTTTTAAGCCGATTTTTACGTTTCCTTATGCCCACGCTTGTTGTATTAAGATCGAGCTTTCAAATTATGACATTTTCATATTTGTGACCCCTAACGGTGAACGCAGTTACTTTCTACTCCGTTCACACCAGTTTATTAAAAGTATTTTTATAGTTTTAGTTATCGGAAACTCGTAAAATGTCGTATTTTGTATTTGTTATAGCTCCTTATTTTTAGCGAAGATTCTTTGTGACGTTCTTCGTTTTTAAAAGTTCTTATATATTAATGATGTTTCAAAATGTATTATTTATAAACCTGAGACATGAACAGTAATTTTATATAAATTAGTTTTTATAAAAGTAATTTATAGTAAAAACTCGTAAACTACGTATCTTTTTCGTTATTAATCCGTTTTTTCGAGTTTCTTACCTTTTTGGAATCGTCATGATACATACTATTTAATAAAAATATAAAATAAATACTTTTATTTTCGAACCAAAACAAAAGGTTTTGATGTTTGTGTTAAAAACATGTTTAAAACTTGATTTTGTACTTTTAAGTTTAACATTTGATATAAGTCCATTCTACATCCATTATCACATGTACGACTTTTAAGGTCACTTTAGTCCTTCAGTGTCCAAGCAAATGTCGACAAAGATCACAAGAATCACAAGTTTTGTAATTACTACATTTGTCATGGACAATGTTTAAGAGTAACTTTTTATAACTACTTACTTTTACTTTTACATTTTTACTTAAACCAGCTATTGTACACATACTTATAATCTCATTATGTCATGATATTACCATCTCATCAGCATATGGAAAAAGTGTAGCAAAATACATGCTTACAAGGCTAAAAGTTATTTCACATGTTCAAAAGTATCCTAATGGTGATTTGCTACATAGAACTCATATACACATAAAATGATAAATGTAAAAGATGTAGGGTTTCTAGATAACCTTGATATGAAGTATGATGATGAAAAACAAAATCTAAACCCTTGTTTAGCAACAAAACCCTAGCTTCCACACTTAGAAAACCCTAATCCAAACCAAAACCCTAATCTTACACTTTCTTGCTTCAACACTTGTAAAGGTTTAACCAATCCTTGTAAATACCTTAGGACATCTTAGATATATTGTAGGAATGTATGTAAATGTTGCAAATAAAAATTGTATGGATGGTTGGTGGTACTCTTTTTGAGCCATGGCTATGTATGGTGAAAAAGAGAGTATTTTTGAGTTTTTCACTAAGGAAATGGAGTATGTATGTGTGTTCTATACTAGTGAATGTCTTATATATCATAAGACTAGTCAAATAAGGTCATAGGAAAGTCTTGGTCAAAAGAAACATGAGGCTTTATTAGTTGGTGATGTACAATGACTAGTTGGTCTTATGTGTGCACTTGGTTCCCAAAAAGAGAGATCATCCCATGAAAACAAGGAGTGATGTTTTGAAAGTTAATATCTTTGCATTTTCATGACCATATCCGGTTTTATATGTATATATGTGATGCATTTTTGTAATTTTTGAGCATTGGGTATAATTGTGGGTATTTGTTGAAGCGTAGAAAAGTTTTGGTGGTTCCGGGTATGCCTAAACGTATTTTATCGCGAAACGTAAACACTTTACGCAACCAATAAAAATAAAATGAACAAAGTTAATAATTATCCTCAAAATAATTACTCAACACTTGCTTGATGTAAACATTTAATTGTTTGATGCCCGTTTACATTGAATGATCATTTTTAGCTTACGCGATTTAACTTAACGATTACGATTAAAAGCAAACGCGTACAATACTAAAAATACATAGTGAATTTATTGACGACGTCAATGACCCTAAAACACGGGGTGTTATAAAATATAATATGTCTTCGTATGCCCTTGCGAGGGACACATGCCAGATAGGTCATTAGGCCAAAATTGATTTATTATTGATGCAGTGTAATAAACGAGATAATAAATTGATTATGTTGATTCAAACGAATACCAGAAACAATCTTCCAACTATCGTTGATTTAAAAGAATACCGATAATCAGGCAAATTCCAACAATTGTTGATTCAAAAGAATACTGATTATTAAGAGAATCTTAACAATGTTCGCATAATAAAATCACATGTGTTCGATTTTCTAAAACAAGCATGTATCTCCCTCGCGGGTTTTTTTAAACATAAAAAGATTTAAATGCGAGGCTATGAACTCACCTTGATGTTGCAGAACAATTGGCAAAAATGCAAATATTAGGCAAAAACATAATGAAAACCGGAACGGCTCGATCAAGAAGTTGCAGTTTATCTTAACGGTTATGACCCACCAGTTTAGGATGATGTATTTGGGTTTTCCGATGGATGATTACATCAACGCGACACGTTGATAAAGGATTTGGATTTTAAGTTGTATGAGTTTGGTGGTTGGTTAAATAAAATAAATCGAAAAGGTAAAAGCAAAGTAGGTAATATATTCCGTATATATTACGTATGAAAGACAAGAAAATAAAATATGTAATACGTGGCGAATATTATATATAAGAAAAGGAAGACGAGGAGGATAAATATTTAAAGTATATAACATAAACAAACAATCAAAAGAATAGTTCGAAGTGTATATAACACACGGCGTGTATTGTATCTAAGAAAAATGACAAGAAAATAAAATAGTCAAAGTGTATAATACTTTGCAAGTATTATATAAGAAACGTAAGAAAATAGTTGAAACAAAATATTCGACACATGTTTGGAAATCACCAAGTAAATTAATAAGGAGTTATTACATAAAAGTAAGAACACGTTAAAAGTTTCGAATTAGCAAAATGACATTTTTAAAACTTTTACAAAAGTTATTATTTTGTCTTTTAGTCGGGAATTTTAAAATGATATTATATAATTTAGTATTTCGTTTTCTTGAAGGTTTTAGTTAAAATAGTTATCTCGTTTGTAAAAGTATAGTTTTCGATTATTCACAGGGTTATTGTATATTTATAATCTAATAGTCTTAAAACTGTATGACTTTGTCCATTTATCGGGTTTCTAATATAATAGAAATTTTAAATGAAAAATACTAAGTATATAAATTTTTAGAAATTTCGGCATGACCTTTTCGTTTATACGAAGTTTCCCATATTTATAAATTGCAATGCTTTTCCTCTAAACCAATCAATCAACATTGCAAACACCCGCGTGTTATAAATATATATAAATACGAGATCAAACAAATAGCAAAATAAGTAAAACCAAGCACACCCTTAATTGGGTCTGCTGTCCCAAACGCACCCCTTAATGGCTGCAGTTAACCCAAACGCACCCCTTAGGCCATACATGCAGAAACAAACACCCTTTTTGGGTGATTAAAATGCAGAAACAAACACCTTATGGTGCGTTTTTGGACGGGTAGCCAAGAAGAAAAATAAGACAAGATAACCCGAGGACAAAAAGAATATAAAATAACCACAAGCCCAACACCTTGTGGGTGCGACTGTGGTGATCTCAATCAAACTGAACACCACTTGTGGTGGTGCGTTCGGTAACAAACAAACACCCCATATGGGTCGAGTAGTCTATTCAAATTAAAGGAACCCAATTGAACAACAACAAAATGAAACAAGTTAAAATAAATGAAACCACTTTAGTTATTATTAGTTTTGTAAAACATGCAACCATCCAAATCGGAAAAAAGGGGCGAAGTGGTGGTGGTTTCGGCAGCAGGTGGCGGGCTGGGTTAGGAGGTGGTTGGTTCTGGACTAGAGAGATATGGCAGCTGCTTAGTGCGCGCTGGTGCTGCGGCTGACGAGTGGGTGTGGGGATTGTGATGGTGGGGTGGGGAGAGATGGGTGTGGTTTAGGCAAGTAGTATGGTGGTGGGATGGCATGGAGGTGGCGGCCGACGTGGATGGGAGTGGGGTGATGATGATGAGTATGTCGAAGATCGGTGGTGGAGTGATGGTTTAGGTGCGGCTATCGCCGAAACTTCGCCTGAAAATTATTCCGGTGGCCGGAAAAAGGGAGGCATTGAAATTTATTTTGTAGTGGTGTGTGTGTGTTTAGGTTAAATAAAATTGAGTTAGCTTATATATATATATATATATATATATATATATATATATTTATATATATAATATATATTATTATTATATATATATATAATATATTCATATATAATATTTATATATGTATTATGTATACTCCAATATATATATGTACATAATGTATGTACTATGTACATATGTATTCATATGTAATATATATATTATATATATTATTATATATATATATATTAGATATATCTATTTTATATAGCTATATATATACAGATTTATCTGTACACACACACACACACACA
The DNA here is from genome assembly GCA_026074375.1 of Tanacetum coccineum. Lineage (NCBI taxonomy): Eukaryota > Viridiplantae > Streptophyta > Magnoliopsida > Asterales > Asteraceae > Tanacetum > Tanacetum coccineum. Next base: position 38,155 of record BQNB010025204.1, read on the forward strand.
ACAAACATATATTATATATAATATATATATATATATATATATAATTATATATATATATTATATATATATATATATATATATTATATATGAAAGTTTTAAAACCAAATAGAAAGTGTATAATAGTCTAGGGTAGGTTTTATAATTATTCCCCAGGGACAGAAGTTGTACTTTTTGGGAAATTTTTGTAAAACATTAGTTCGGGTCTCGTTTAGGCTAGTTAACGTTTGAATTAAGACACGAAAATTTCGCCGTTGCGTTCCAAATAATTTTTTCATCGAAAATAAGTATTTACTTGGCCATATTTCATAAAAATTTGGTAACGTTCATTTAAAATGTTCGTTTTGTTTATTACTAGACACCGGTATCACGGTTTAACTTTATTCGTAAAATAAAATGTTAACTCGAATATTCACGTTAATAATACACGTTTTTGAATATAATGCGTAACGACTCGTTAAATATTTTTATTAAATAATCGTTTTTGAGATAAAATGTTAAATAATTTATTAGATATTTTTTTTAGATAAATTTTGATAATTAAATAAATCTTAATTATTTTCGTGTCGGTATGCGTTGTTCTCGTTTTCAAGCCAAATAGGGTTAAAAAATAAATTTATAAATGAGAATTATGTAGTAATAATGACGATTCATTATTAAAATAAGTTTCGAAAAATTATCGATTATGCGATAATCGTTTTTATATGACAATAAAAGGTCAAACGGTCAAAAGTCAAGTCAGACCCGAAAAGTCGAAAGGTAAAATAGTTATTTAAAGTTCTGAAAATTGTCGGTTGTCACAGTCTCCCCTCCTTTAGGAAGCGACGTCCCGACGCTTTAATCGCTTTATTCATCCCAATTTTACTTGCAATGAGTGAAAGATGTCATTCTCGAATGAATTCACATGTCTCACATTATGGCCACACGACCTCAGGCGCATTTAGAAATTTTTAGAGCGACAACCAATTCAAAAATCATCGGTGATCCCACAGATCAAATCAAATCACATATCGTCAAACGGGTTTCGTTAAAAGAGATCGCGTCATTATAAAAACCGTCTGGAGTGTACATAACCCAATCGAAAGCGTTACAACATTATTCAAAACAAGGCGCTTATCATTAAGCGTACCAAATCACATAATTGCATGCTCGCTAACCGTAAAGCCATGCAAATTGAAAGAGAGCGCATTGATGCGGTAATCACTCGAAGTATACATAAGTCTATCGAAAGCACTACGGCATTAATCGAAACAAGGTACTTATCATTAAGCACATATAATCACATAACGACATGCTTGCTAAATAGCCAAACCATGCCAATCAATCAGTTCAATCATGTTAACTCATGCTTGCTAAATAGTCAAGCCATGATTAACAATAATTTTTGACTTAATTCCGGCTAAGTCCAGCCCAAGAAAAGTTTTTAAAGTTACGGGATGTTCACATGCCTGATAGCCATGGATGCATATCCAAAAAGATTTTTATCAATGTAGGGTGCTCACACGCAGATCCATACCCCAAAAGAGATTTTCAACATCACAGGGTGCTCACGGGCTTTATAGCCATGGTTACATACCCAAAAGAAAGGTTTTTAACATCATAGGGTGCTCACGGGCTTTATAGCCATGGATACATACCCAAAAGAAAGATTTTTAACATCACAGGGTGCTCACGGGCTTTATAGCCATGGATCCATACCATATCAAATGGCCAAGTTTGCTTATATTATCAAACTTTATACATTCTTCACGGTGCCCCAAGCACGATCGTCACCGGCTTGGCTGCCAACGACGGGATTTATCGAGCTCGCACACCAATCGCGACCGCTCCTACCCGATACCGTTTTGTGTCTTTCAACGAGCGTCAAGGACCCTTATCCCGTGTCTTTCAAAGGGGGGCTAAAAATGTCTCGTCTTTTTCAATGAGCGCAAGGGTAGGCGTACCCTGCCGATCCCACATATCACATAAACACATAACAAGCAAAAGTTTTGCATATAATTTTCAACTATGGCTATCCGCCGTTGACCATCGACGATCAAAGGGGATCGAGTCAAGCATAAGGATTCCTCAACTGAATAAACGGAGACGACAAACGTGATTGTCTTTTATCTACCGCCATGAAGTCGGCAAACTGCAACTGTCCATCGCGTACCGTTTTATCCCCTACAGAAAATGATGACGGACGACATCACTATTATTCGGTAGGATCCGACCATTGTGCTTGGCTCTCGCGCCGAAGGCTCTCCTTTTGAGCCATCCTTGTTTGACTTTACGTTGGTATCCGAGTCACAAGGCAGAATAGGAACAAATCAAACACCTCGAATTCACAACTCGAGCTTGGGTAGGATTCATCTCCAATGTCAGATGACCGAACACATACGCTTCGGGGGTAGAAGCTTTCTTCACGATTACGGTTTTATTCAACAGGAATGATTCAAAGTTTGACGTAGAAGATACTTTCCTCTACGGACGTCATTCCACATATCGGAAAAATGAAAGAAAGATGATGTCAGATACATTTGATGTGGGAGAAGTCTTTTTCACGGTTATCGATTGGTAAACCCGGAGTGATTTTTGTTTTGTCGTAGGATGATTTCCTTAACAATTATCGATCGTTGTAACAAGAGAAAGTATAGTAATACGCATTTGATGTAGGATAAGTCTTTTTCATTAGCCTCGGAGTTACTCGAACTCGGTTTTCATCCACTTTGGCAGTCTTCTGATCTCTTTAAGATTCATTCTCAGTGTCGGTATCAGGTTTCTTGGTATTTCATCACCAACATTGTGATTTAGATTGGATTTCACACGTTACACGTGACACACGGAAATATTTTCCCGAATTATTCGGTCAAGGTGACTTTCTAAGTCAACACCATCCGAAAGAAAAGATTTCAAGGAACGCAAGAAAATTCGAATTTGTTCTTACGAAATCGAATCAAATAGGATTACTTGCATAAGGATCCACTATTTAGAAGCGTTCTCACCTAAATATTTATCCAAAACCACTAGTTTAAAGGCGATGATTAATCCGACATAGCGTGGCTCTTCCTGAATTATGCATAGTTAGCTAGGCTATGCATAATTGAGGACCAAGCGACGATACATCCGTCCTCGTCAAAAAGAAAACTTTTCAATTATTACACACCATATATGATGATGAAAGTTTTTTATCTATCCTTGAAAATAAGTAAATCATTTGACATAGAAATGGGATTTTCTTTACCTCCATTTCAAGAAACACGTCAACTATTGTTCATTCATTTTTGGGAAACACATTTTTGCTTTGTCTTCTTGTGAAAATCGACGCAATTGGCATTTAGTTTGATAAAACATTTCATAAATTATTGTAAATTTTTGGAATAAATTGTTCATAAAAAGACATTAAGGTAGTTTGGGATCAAGGATCATAGCAAGTACAAGAAGTAGTAAGTCAAGAATCAATGCAATCGAACGAGGTAAACGGGCGATATATTCGCTAACTGAAATTGTCCACACTAGGAGTCAAGATACTCCTAAGATACGACGAGTGTCTCGAGGTAACAACAACCTCTACATATATATCATGAAATGAACAACGAGCATCATCACAAGTGTTGAAGTATTAACGTGTGGTCGAACGATACGTACCTCGTAACCTTAGATATATATCTTATATATCCTTAATAAAATAATACAAGTGTGCATGCGATGAGAAATCCACTTGCGCGTTCTAATTAATATCACTTAACGTGTGTTAAGAACGACCATTTTTTTAGTAAGACTCAAAATAGCCCAATTGACTTTTAAAATTCAACGTTTGACTTTTTAATAAACATATATGTATGTTTTACACAAAACTGACCCGTTATATCACATTTTCGTGACTCCGACTCTAAAGAGATTTTATGTAAAACATTATTTCGAACAACTTCCGTGATTTGCCGGAAGGCTAAAACTGACTCAAAAGTGCTCGAATCGCTCTTCAAAAATTCTGTCAGCTTTTAATTAATTATTTCAAGTGCTGAAATGTTCACTTAAGGTGTATATCCCGATTTTGCTCCATTTTCTTCGTTACAAGGAGTTAAGAGCTTCATTTTATATCAAAACGTTCGTAAAAATAAACTTGATCTTATTTTAAAATCAAAATAAGTTTTTACAAAATCTCGGACCTTGAAATACGTGTCCAATTTTCTGCTCAAAGTCACGTGTTACAAAACGCGCCAAAAGTTTATTTTGACCCAAAAATCAACTCATATAAAGTTTAAACCTACCTATACACAATATTCAAATCGTTTAATTTTTCCCAACAACGCTTTCAATCTAATCTATGCATTTATCAATAACGAATTAAATCGTGAAAACAAGATTATTTTTAGTATATAATTACATACACTGCCTACACCCCAAACAAGATCGGAAGAAAGAATGTTCTTGCCTTGTATTCCTGTGTTCCTTAGCTCTTTGGTTCCTTAGTCGCGGCTCAAAACACAACCAAAAATCTAACCAAACCTCAAATCTATATAATATTGTATTATATAATATTTATTTATACTATATATATACATATAATATATATATATACACTATTATATATATTACATATATATATACATATATATATACATATATATATATATATATATATATATATATATATATATATATATATATACTACATATATACCTATACATATATACCCCATTATATAGATATATATACATATCTTATAATATACATATATATATAGATATATATATATATATATATATATATATATATATATATATATATATATATATATATATATATATATATATATATATATATATATATATTACACATATACAAAATTAATCATGTCATATCATAATGGCGACACCATTACATAATATCAATAGTACAACTCGAACGTACGCGTGTAGCGATGATCGAAAGGCATATATATATAGCGGTTCATCATAGAACGGATATCGTATATATATAATTACTATTTATACCACACGTTTGGTATATAGTATACAATCAAAGGCCTAGCACAAAACACATAAAGGATCGGGAAGGATTGCGCGCGTGGATATCGGACATCGGTGAACGACTCGTGAAATTTTTTCGAAAACAGTGATAGTCCAGGTTTTGAAAAATGACCTAGTTCGCTATGACTCGTGCTCTAATACCAATCTATAACACCCCCAAATTTACAACGCAGCATAATACAACATTGGGGTGCTACTTCATAATACAAGCTCACGAGTCACGATAAACGACTTTAAAAGAAACATTTACTAACAAAATTTACATTTAATTTTTATTAAAAAGATCAGAGTTACAAGGTCCCAATAAACTTTATGAAAACTCGTTTCTAAATAAGCCACAACATGACTAAGTTTCTTTGAAAACATTTTATCGTATGTACAAAGTTCACCAAGTCCACTTCCTTTGATATCCACGCTCCGTCCCATCCAAGCTAGCAAGCATATACCTGAGATAAACATGCTAAAATATCAACAAAAATGTTGAGTAAATCCATAGAGTTTATAAACAATCATTTTGAACACAAGCATAGCAAAACATTTAGTTCATAGAACAATCACAACGATGCTAGAGCCACGAACCGAACCTTAACCATGTGCCCAACCCGGAGTGATAATGTTACACACTCCCAATACTAAATACAATATGTCTCTGTATGCCCTCACAAGGGACACACGCCAGACAGGTCGTTAGGCCAAAATAGATTTATTATTGATGTAGTGTAATAAACGAGATAATAAATTGATTCTGTTGATTCAAACGAATACCAGAAATAATCTTCCAACTATCGTTGATTCAAAAGAGTACCGATAATCAGGCAAACTCCAACAACCGTTGATTCAAAAGAATACCGATTATTAAGAGAATCTTAGCAACGTTCACATAATAAAATCACCTGTGTTCGATTTTTTAAAACAAGCATGTATCTCCCTCGCGGGTTTTTTTTAAACCTAAAAAGATTTAAATGCAAGGCTATTAACTCACCTTGATGTTGCAAAACAATTGGCAGAAATGCAAATATTAGGCAAAAACATAATGAAAACCAGAATGGCTCGATCAAGAAGTTGCAGTTTGTCTTAACGGTTATGACCCATCAGTTTAGGATGATGTATTTGGGTTTTCCGATGGATGATCACATCAACGCGACATGTTGATAAAAGATTTGGATTTTAAGTTGTATGAGTTTGGTGGTTGGTTAAATAAAATAAATCGCAAAGGTAAAAGCAAAGTAGGTAATATATTCCGTATATATTACGTATGAAGGATAAGAAAATAAAATATGTAATACGTGGCGAGTATTATATATAAGAAAAGGAAGATGAGGAGGATAAATATTTAAAGTATATAACATAAACAAACAATTAAAAGAATAGTTTGAAGTGTATATAACACACGGTGTGTATTGTATATAAGAAAAATGACAAGAAAATAAAATAGTCAAAGTGTATATTACTTTGCAAGTATTATATAAGATACGTAAAAAAATAGTTGAAACGAAATAATTCGACACATGTTCGGAAATCGCCAAGTAAATTAATAAGGAGTTATTACATAAAAGTAAGCACACGTTAAAAGTTTTGAATTAGCTAAACGACATTTTTAAAGCTTTTACAAAAGTTATTATTTTATCTTTTAGTCGAGAATTTTAAAATAATATTATATAATTTAGCATTTCGTTTTCTTCACGGTTTTAGTTAAAGTAGTTATCTCGTTTGTAAAAGTATAGTTTTTGATTATTCACCGGGTTATTGTATATTTATAATTTAATAGTCTTAAAACTTTATGACTTTGTCCATTTATCGGGTTTTTAATATAATAGAAATTTTAAACGAAAAATACTAAGTATATAAATTTTTAGAAATTTCGGCATGACCTTTTCGTTTATTCGACGTTTCCCATATTTATAAATTGCAATGTTTTCCTCTAAACCAATCAATCAACATTGCAAACACCCGCGTGTTATATATATATATATATATATATATATGAGATCAAACAAATAGCAAAATAAGTAAAACCAAGCACACCCTTAATTGGGGATGCTATCCCAAACGCACCCTTAACTGCTGCTGTTAACCCAAACGCACCCCTTAATGGCTGCAGTTAACCCAAACGCACCCCTTAATGGCAGCAGTTAACCCAAACGCACCCTTTAGGCCATACATGCAGAAACAAACACCTTTTTTGGGTGATTAAAATGCAAAAACAAACACCTTTATGGTGCGTTTTCAGACGGGTAGCCAAGAAGAAAAATAAGACAAGAAAACCCGAGGACAAAAAGAATATAAAATAACCACAAGCCCGACACCTTGAGGGTGCGGCTGTGGTGATCTCAATCAAACCGAACACCACTTGTGGTGGTGCGTTCGGTAACAAACAAACACCCCTTATGGGTAGAGTAGTCTATTCAAATTAAAGGAACCGAATCGAACAACAACAAAACGAAACAAGTTAAAATAAATGAAACCACTATAGTTATTATTAGTGGTGGTGGTGTAGATATGGCAGTCGCAGTGGCGATGGTGTGCGGCTGATGATGGTTGTGGTGATGATGGTGACGAGATGGGTGTAGGTGGCGGTGTGGTGGTGGGATGGCATGGAGGTGGCTACCGACGTGGATGGGAGTGGGGTGATGATGATGAGTATGTCGAAGATCGGTGGTGGAGTGGTTGTTTAGGTACGGCTATCTCTAGAACTTCGCAGGAAAATTATTCCGGTGGCCGAAAAACTTGGCCGGAAAAAGGGAGGCGCCGGAACTTATTTTGTGGTGGTGGTGTGTGTGTTTAGGTTAAATAAAAATGAGTTGACATATATATATTTTATTATATATATATATATATATATAATATTATTTACTATATTATTATATATATATATTTATATAGGACAGGTTATACTGGACACGTCACTAAAGACATGTCATTCAACTTCCATGTTAGTAATTGCCATGTCACTTATATAAGATGTTTAATGCCACCCCATTGCTGGGTGGACACAAATAGCAACATGGTTTTTTTTTTTTTTAGAAATTTTTTAAAATAATTATGTACTATTGGCAGATTCAAAAACCCCGAGGTTCGGTATATTGACCGATTTTTGACCAAAACGATTAATAAGGCCGATTAGTGAAAATCAAGGTGGTTAATCCCCGCCTAGCGCCTAGGCGCCGATTAATCCGTCGCCTAGGCCGATTTTTGCAACACTGGTTATAATAACTCTTCCCCTAAAAATCAGCCATCATTCTCTCTCGATCATTCAATCAAAATTCAAACAATAAAACACATTCCCTAATTATATCACTTCCATAAATCCATGACCCAACATAACTCCAACACTTTTCAAAATTGCTTAATCAATCCTTAACCGTATGCTTAATCAAAATTTGTTTATAGAACTAGGTATGTTTTTTTGATTTCTAATGAATAATATTATTGATTTCCTTATTTCATATAGGAATCCGTGTTTTTTTTTGCATCAAGTTTTATATAGGAAACAACCACCAGATGATGATGATTATTGAAATTAGGGTTTGGATGATACAATTGAATCTACAATATTTTCCGAGGTTTTTTTGATTTTGAATGTGATTTTCAATTATTTTTAATTTGATTTTCAATTATTGTCATGATGCTATTATGTCAGTAGTTTATTCTTACCTATTAAGTTTTAGGCGCGGTTGATGTTTAATCGGATTTTTACTATTATTCCATTGTAGTAGTGACACTGAAGTGGATATTGATATCGCCCATATGAAATAATTTTTAGAATTGGAGTAATGCTTCTGATGTTGAGTGAGTTTTGAAACGAGTGGCAGCCGGCATAACATGGGTGTAGTCGGCACAACATGGGTGGTAGAATGAGCGAGCCATTGAACATGTCAAAAAGGGACCAGTCAAAGTGGGTACTTTATATAGTATGGGTCGAGTCAATCTAAAATACCTTTTGTTAAACAACTTCACTATGATGGTTGAACCACATAATGGGATCAATATTAATGGTAAGGTAGGAAATTCATGTTGATACAAGGAAACAAACCATATTGCTATACTATGCATATAAATTCTTATGGTGTATGTTGTAGCTATTACGCATAGAAATGGTTGTTCCTGATGTTGATTTAAAACCACCAGAGGAGCTTCGAGTCTATGGGATTTTCAAAGGAAAGGTCGACAAGGGAACTTCATTTCTCTGGTGAGTGGTCTGAATCTCTTCTGATCATACTATTTGTTTGGATTTTACATAGTACATGTTTCATATAAATCATCTATTTAGAAGGAAAAACCTATATCATCATGAAGGTTTAAGACGAAATTGCAGAGGCACCCAAACACTCAAGGAGCTATTGCTTTCATCCTTTTGCTTTTGTTGCATATACGGTATTTTTTGAGCTAATGTCTTTTTCATATAGGTAACCATATGGTAATAGAATGAATTACATTTGTATCTTCTGCATCATTCTAGGCTCACTTTTATAGCAAAAGTCAACAGGGATGAAGAAAAAAAGATGGGGACTTTAGAGGATTTTTGTTGTTCTAATATGGATACCACCACAATAATAAGACATGGATGTTATGACAAGTTGGACGATGACGGCTTTGCACCTCCTATGCGTAATTGATCATTACTATATCACAAATCTATATTAATTTTAGTCATTCTATATATTTTCTTTTGGGCTATTAGGGTAAAAAAGTGTCTAATTGTGATGTCATAATTGGGAAAACGAGTACAATAAGTGACCATATCATGAGCTTGAGACACAGTGAATGTGGAGTAGTAGATCAGGTACATATCAAAGCAAATTAATGAAATAATATATTTAAACTTTTTATATGGTTATTTGGTATTACTTATCACAATAACTCCTTATAGTGATTGTTAATTGAAACTGCTTATGGTTACCCTAACCTGTGCGTGTAGACGGTTAAACTTTAGTCCATAATCTTTAATGGCAAATGGTCCCTAATCAGTTTTCCTGGCTTTATAAGATGATGGAAAATTCACGTTAAAGTAATCCAAAACTATAACAACCACATAAATCTGTTTGTGTCCAAACCATCGTTGAAGGTGTTTTCATCCGAACAAACCTTACAGATATTTTTATTCAAAAAGCCCCTTTAAGCGGTTTTTGTCCAAACAACCCTAAAGGCTGTTTTTATCTCCAAGCAGTCTATAAATGCAGTTTTCTTTTAAGCAGCCCATTAAGCATTTTTCATGTCCAAATACGTGTATATATAGAACACATCGAGTCATATCATGTCCAAACACATGTCTATAAATGCAGTTCTTCTCTATTTTTCTTTCTTTATTGGTTATTACTATTTTGGTCCATGTATATATAGAACACATCGAGTCATATGATGTGAAATATATGTTTTAGAACCTTTTTACAATGTAATACAAGCATGGAAACCATCACGATAGTATCATTGTAAGCACCATTTAATAATGATCACATTGGGTTAACTTTTTGTCTTCTTGATGGATATGTTCAGATTCTTGAAATGGACACCTACGCTCCAATGATGAGAAACTTCATGCCCCTACTTTGCAAGGTATTTTATGAACTTATTTATTATGTGAAACAATATTGTCTACGGAGCCCATACAAAGCTAATTATATTCTGATTTGTAGAAGCCAGAGCCCCCAGCCATCAAAAGCACATAAAGAAATTATCAGCTAGAGATCATTTGGCACTAGAAGTAGCCTCTGTCAGTGACTTGCAATCTAAGGCTAGGTAATATCACCATATAAAATGTATGTTGTAGATTGGTTTCATGAAGTTATTTTTCCTTTTCTCTAGACCTGATCAGAAGAAAGTTATTGATAAAGTTGAGATTATAGACTCTGAAACTGAGGCGGCCCATTGCCTTGATCTATGCCATACAAATTCAGGTATCTATGTTTTTTAGTTATAGGTATGACTTGTACCTCAGCCAACAGGTGTGAAGGTTTCATAAGTTATGAACGGAACAATGGTATAGTTGTAGTTACAATATATGCCAAAGTGGGGAGAGGTTAACGGGTTAGAACAAGCAAGTATGTATGGGTGAAACTGGTCGGGTTGAATCGTAACATTTTTGTCCAATTTCTTCTAACAATCTGATCATCATGTTGTACTATTGTCACCATATGCCTAATCCTGTTAGCACCAACCGTACTGATGATGACATTAGTGGTGTCAAATAGGTTCGTTGATCTCTTACATACCTGTTAAGCTTTGATTCTTAACAACCACCTGATCTCTTACATATCTGTTTACGTTTTGAATAATGTGGTTTGTTGGAGTTAAAGTAAGTTCGTGGTGTTGGTTTATAGATGAGAAGGTGACATAATCTAATATGGGGAAAAGGTTTAGTAGTTAGAGAAGTAATGTTGCAAATAGTTTTATGTTTCGTAAGTTTTCTGTCGCGACACATAATTTTAAGGATGCTAATTTGTTTGGCGAAGGCGGATTCGAAAGTGTTTATTAATCGATATTTCTTTTCAAAAATTCCAGCTCGTGTTTTCTTCATCAACCATTATTTATGGCTGGCCAAAAGAGGTACCTTGCACGAAAGAGTTACCATTATTTGGAGCAACCCATATGAACGAACCAAGGTATGAGTTGGTCAACTTAAAGTATGGTCTATTCGTCTAATAATATAAATGAATCCTTACAACTAGGTTATTTGTTTACCCTTTATCACCTTACTCAAATTAATGGTACTAATGTGGGTCCAAAATAATTTTCTACTTTGTATTTGTCAAAGGGCATTCTTTGAGACAACACTTTTATAAACCATATTTCAGTTTAGTATTGGGCCAAAATAATTATGTATGAGAGCGAATAATTTTCAGTTTAGGATTGTCTACATGTTTTAGGATGGCACTGTTTCAAACAATCTGAATTGGGGCCAAATAATTTTCTACCTTTGTATTTGTTTAAAGAGTTTTTATCTTTTGAGGGGAAAATGCTATCTCTAATCTGTATAACTTCGAATTAATGCTATTGGTTAGATGAAAATTCCCAAAACAATCCCTAAACATTATGCTTAAACAAAATAAATTATATTTATCATTGGGGGATTCATTAACTAATTACATTGTTAAATGTGAAGGGTGTTGGTGGAGACGTTACATGAAATAGGAGCTGAAAAGGCCATACCCGAAAAACTATCCATTGTGAGCAAACTTGATATCACTCCTTCAGGTGAGACAACATAACTTGATTCACTATATGATCACGCTGACACTCTTTCTATATTATGAGCCATGACTCACATATTATGTAGTTACAATATATGCCATCACCAGAAGCGTTGTTCAATAACTATAAGTCTTCAATGGTACATTCTATAATATTGTGCTTCACAGAAAAATTAACTCTCATTTATGTTTGCATTGCGATGCAGTGTTATGGTGCATGGTATGGTTATTTATATACTTTGTGGGCAGAATTATTGATCATTTTTCAATTCTTACCATCGATGAAGCCACTAAAACTCTTCAATGGTAAATTCTATAACATTGTGGTTTACGGAAAAATTAACGCTCATTTATGTTTGCATTTTGATGCTGTGTTATGGTGCATGGTATGGTTGAGCCCCGGTTTGAAAAGGCTTGACCTTACTCCTTTGCAGATGCTTATGGACTTCTAAATCAGATACAATAATCCTGTTGGTTTCCTTTTTTGAGTTGCTGTAAGTAAATCGTCACCTTTCATTTCTTGATCATTAATTTCAATGCATATACCCATAACTTTTTGTGGTAATCTACAGATAGGGTGCAACCTTCCCAGTTTCCGCAAACGTTAAAACATATAACAATCTTGTGACAAAGACGACGAATACACAAGCACTTTATTTGTTCTCACATGTTTCATTGTCTTTTTTATATATAGTACATGAACACATTCTTTTCTTTTCAAATGTAATGTTATGATTTGTTTGCGTTATTCATGATTTTTTACGTAAATTTAGAATTCGTTAAGTAATATTTTTAAGCTAACCCGCTCATCGAGCGAGTCATGAAGCTTTGTTGTGACAAAAATGGGAATTATTCAAATTCAACAACAAATGTTGTTTACAAGGAAGTATTAGTTCGTATTTGAATGTTTTCGTTTTATATCAAGGTTTTGTATACGGAATAATATTTTTAAACTCAAAATGCATCGCATTTCATTTCTATAGTATCTGGTAACTATTACTTTGTATTATACTTTGCATAGACATACACAAAACATACACGTAAGATTTACTATGTAGTAAAATGAAGCTAGCCCGCCCATCGGGCGGGCTATGAAGCTAGATATACAATACAGAGTTCCTCAACGGTCTAAGGATGTTCGGTATGCCCCACCATAGCATTAAGTTAAAGATAGGCACTCCTATAATGTTGATGCGTAACATTGATAAAAAGCCGGGTTGTGCAATGGAACAAGGCTCCAGGTATTAAGATTTGAAAACAACATTATCGAAACCAAAATCATATCAGGTGGTAGTGTTGGTAAAATATGTGCGATTTCGCGTATGGTTATTAGCCTGACCAATACAAAGATGCCGTCCAAGTTTAATAGACGGCAATTTCCTATTCAAGTTTGTTTTGCTATGACCATTAATAAAAGTTAAGGACAGACTTTGTCACAGGTTCGTAGAACTATAAATACATTTGAGTGAACCTAACCTTTATATCAATATAATTAAACACTTAAACATTTTCGCAGGTTGAGTTGTTTTTAAGAAGACTCGTATTTTCACATGGACAATTATATGTTGCCGTATCAAGAGTAAAGAGCAAGAAAGGATTAAACTGCTATGTTGTGACAAAGATGGGAATTATTCAAATTCAACTACAAATGTTGTTTACAAAGAAGTATTAGTTCGTATTTGAATGTTTACTACCTTTTTGTATGTTAAGAATGTTTGGTTGATATCAAGGTTTTGTTTACACAATAATATTTTGTAGTTTATAAAACTCATCCCGTTTAATTTTGTAATTTATCTATCAATGATTAGTTGGTTATATCCTTTTCAATCGACATAAACAAAACATACACGTAAGATTTACTATGTAGTAAAAAGAAGCTAACCCGCCCATCGGGCGGGTTATGACACTAGTATATATATATATATATATATATATATATATATATATATATATATATATATATGAAAGTTTTAAAACGAAATAGAAAGTGTATAATAGTCTAGGGTAGGTTTTATAATTATTCCCCCAGGGACAGAAGTTGTAATTTTTGGGAATTTTTTGTAAAACATTGGTTCGGGTCTCGTTTAGGCTAGTTAACGTTTGAATTAAGACACGAAAATTTCGCCGTTGCGTTCCAAATAATTTTTCCATCAAAAATAAGTATTTACTTGGCCATATTTCATAAATATTTGGTAACGTTCATTTAATATATTCGTTTTGTTTATTACTAGACACCGGTATCACGGTTTAGTTTTATTTGTAAAATAAAATGTTAACTCGAATATTCACGTTAATAATACACGTTTTTGAATATAATGCGTAACGACTCGTTAAATATTTTTATTAAATAATCGTTTTTGAGATAAAATGTTAAATAATTTATTAAATATTTTATTAGATAAATTTTGATAATTAAATAAAATTTAATTATTCTCGTGTCGGTGTGTGTTGTTCTCGTTTTCAAGCCAAATAGGTTTGAAAAATAAATTTATAAATGAGAATTATGTAGTAATAATGATGATTCATTATTAAAATAAGTTCCGAAAAATTACGATTATGCGATAATCGTTTTTATATGACAATAAAAGGTCAAACGGTCAATAGTCTAGTCAGACCCGAAAAGTAGAAAGGTAAAATAGTTATTTAAAGTTCTAAAAATTGTTGGTTGTCACAGTTTCAACCTGAGAGACTGACACAGGTTTGGTGGTGACTAAAATCAATTCAATACACAATAATCATGCAAGAAGATAATCAGAAGATAAAAGAGCGGTAAAGCTAAATGATAGAAAACTGTATTAGCCATATTAAATCCGATTAAACGCTGGTTTGTTTGTTTAGTGAAATGAATGCTTATCTCGAGGCGACATATCATTCTTAAGACTTAGGCGATACTTCTTCCTAAGACCTAGATACGTTGAATCCTGTCACAATTAACGCATCCGCATAAAGCATCCTTCGATTTAATTATAATCTATCTTAGGGATTAAAGCAATGGTGATCTTGTTAAACCCTAGCCCATCAGGACTTTACCCACTTACTGCTTGACGGCATTTTATATACTGGTAGTCCACTGTCCAAGTCTTTACCAATTGATTAAGAACGTACTCGTTGGGTCGAAGGGTCACCTGCCAGTCCAACTAAGCTCACTAATCTAAAGGCAAAGATAGGACATTATTTGTGATCCTATTGGTCCAGATATATAAAACACGATATGGAGAGCTATCCCAGTATCTAGATCACTTGGTCAGTCTCACTAGACCCAGTTGAATGATAGGTCGCATATTCAAGCACATAGACAAGTATGAGGTGATAAACATAATTAAACAATCAACGATAAATTAAGCAATCGAGATTAAACAAACCAAACATTGAATCTTCATTAAGATGGCTAATACCCGAGGGTATTAGCCCATAACCATTGTAATAATACAAGTATAATCAAACAACCAAGGTAAACTAACCGAGTTAACGAACGATACCAAAAATCGAATGATTACAAGAGTATAGGAATTACACGGTGTCTTCTATGGAATTAGTTTTGATGCTTGACCTTCGCTGCTCTTTGTCTCTTCAGAAAATCGACTTTTATGTTTATGATATAGAGAATATAATTTAGCACCCTGAAAACTCGTTTTGAGTCTTCTATTTATAGTCTCTGAAAATGAGTGGATACGCCGTATTGAGTAAGGTCAATACGGCGTATTGGGGTGAATTCCTTGGAGTGCGCGCTACATTCACAATCAGTCAATAATAACTGTTATCAATCACATTTATTGCAGGATCTTTGATTGTTTGACCAGCTGGATACGCCGTATTGGGTCTTGAATGTACTCGTTTTCTTGTGAAGTCCAGGCGCTGATACGCCGTATCTTCTTTTATGGATACGGCGTATGTAGTCAGAAATAAGTAATCTTCAAATATCATCATTTAAGCTCCAAAATGTGCGCCTTTTAGCTTGTCTTCACAATGTACTCCATAATTACTGCAATAAACAACTTTAAACAATTAAGTAACAATTCTTGCAATAATTATATAAAAGTGGGTAATTTATTTAGGATAAATGATGCTATAAAAGTAACGTTATTTGATGTCATCAAATATCCCCCTACTTGAATCCTACTTGTCCTCAAGTAGACTCTAGGAATTTATTGAAAATGTATCCTAACCGAAGTTAATGATTTTTTCCTTTAAGCATTCTTTCATTAAATCACCTGTATAAAACCAAGCACCTCATGAAATATAGGAAATGAAAACACTCAGATCACTCAACTAATCTAGGGTGTAACATCTAATGGGTACGCTCAATTGCTCGGTCGTGATTAGTTTTCTATCATATGCTTGGCAAGGATACACATCTCCACTACTAAAGCTAAGGAGTAACAAGTTCAAAAAGGTAAATTGGGTTTTTTTTAAAGGCTTATAAGGGTTGATCATTCTAACAATCTTTCACCAAAAGTACCACACCAACAAGGCAGTTGAATCACACATACATGGCCATAACGATGGAATAGACATGTGTGATTCGATCACATCCTCATTCGAGTTTAATCAAGGGTTAGGATGAAGAATGATATAGGGTACGGATCTTCTAACTTTCACCAAAAGTAATAAACCAACAAGGCAGCTGAATCATGCATACATGGCTGTAACGACGGAATAGACATGCATGACTCGATCACATCCTTGTTCGAGTAAAACCCAAGGTTAACTGTTAGAAAAGGGAAATAAATTGTTAAATAAAATTCACAAAACAAATAGATTAAGCCTGAACAACTAAGGTATATAGTTGCTAGTAACTTTCTTGACCTTTCCATGATAAAGACTCATAAATATATACAAACGTCTTGATCATATAGTGACAAAGACAACCTAAGTTGGCGTTCCCATAACGGTCAACTACCCAATCATCCTTACTTATACATACTGTTACAAGGCAAGTAGTGATATCGGCCATTTTATACAAAACTATACATCGTTGATTTTTACCACATATCAACGAATAATTGATCCTCCAAGTGATTTATCGGTTTAAGTTCAATGGACCGACTATCTTCATTCCTTCCATACTTTTTTGCTGCGATTTTCTATTTTTCCATTTTTTTATTTTATTTTTATTTTTTATAACATAACAATACGAATCTCGATGTAATTTCACCGTCTCCATCATCATAATTCATCCGGATAATTTTTCTTTAAACACTTCATCTTCGGACATGAAACATAACTGCGAAGGTAGCAAAATACACGAGCTACATACTTTTACATTCCTATTGCATTGTGCAATTTCTCGACCTAACTAGAGATAGAAAATTTCACTTTGACACATGAACTACAAAACTTTACACAAAAGCAACTTTGATTAATAGGCTTAATCTATAGGGTAGGCTAAGGTGTAACGAAATAAACATTTTGGTGATAAACAGGAATGGCTCAACATGTTTTTCTAGGGGTATCTTACTCTTATAGTGAGAGTAAGCAAAGGGTGATACGGGGGTTAACTAACCAGTGTAGTTAGTTAATATTACAACATATAGACTTTTTGGTGTATTCCTAGAAATTTACCAGTTAAACAGGTTACCCTATCTAAGTCCATAGTACTCATTATTATGGTCTCGAGTGATATACCAAGCCAAGTTCTAAAGTCCACTACATCACCGACACACTCATAATTTGTGGAATTTTTAGTAAACGTTTGGAAACGAAATAGGCTTAATTCTCACAATTTGATATTAAGGGTTATTTGTGCGCTAGGTCATGTAATTAGTAATTTTTGCAAATGTATGCTAAAAAATTTAAATTTGGCATAATTTTAAGCATATAGCATATTATGTGTAAAAAGAAGGACAAGTAGGCGTTCTAATTCTCCATCCTCCCACTTAAATTATACAACGTCCTCGTTGTATAGATAAAACAATTAAAGAAAATGGGAAATAGAATTAGAACGAGGAACTCCCCTGATATTTTGCTCGGGATGATTCTCCAATTTGAGTTCTTGAGCAAAAGTGTGTTGAAGCGGCGTTAGAATGCCCGTATGAGTTCATCACACGTCTTTTTCCAGAATATACCGTCACTAATTCGTTGATTTCTTTACAGCAAGGACCTGCATAAAAGTTTAGAAGACAAAACGTGCAATTCCTATCTCGGTTTTTACAATGGTTACAATGCACAAAAATAAACACACATACTGTACATGTAGTCAATACGCTGTATCCCAAACCCAAGGATATGCCGTATTGCATCTTGTAAAAACGAATGTTTTAAAGTTGCAGGAATTTAAATACGGAATTTAAAGACTGATAATGTCCAGACAGGTCTATACGTTGTATCCATAGAGGTTCGATACGTCGTATGGGATGTCTGAAAAGACAGACTTAGCAAACAATTTAAAAACAGCCGGGTTGTCTCCCAGTAAGCACTTTTCTTTCAGCCAGTCTTTAAGTTAGACTTTTGTAACACCCCCAAATTGGGTCGCAGCGGAATAAGGGACAAGGAGTGTTACTCCATAGATCAATAGCACAAGATATGAGAGAATGACCTTTAAATGAGTCGTTTGAAAATGATACATTGGATTTAATGAAATTGTTTGTTACAAAATCTCAAAGCTTAGCTTGTTCATCCTTGTAAATGTAAAGATTTTAATACATAACAAATATTTCTCAAATGTAATGCACATAAATCTTTATGCAACATGGCTCACAAAATGATGACATCCAATGTATCTATGCCCTTGTACCTTATTGACCTGAGAAAAACAAGCTTTAAAACGTCAACATAAAGTTGGTGAATTTACAGGTTTAAGTAATGTATAAAGTAGGACCACAAGATTTCCAAGTGTAAGACATGTATCACATACAATATCTCAAAATGTAATTACGCATGCGCTAAGCTCATGACACTGAAGCTACAACATGTATGTATATGCAAATTAATGGCAATAATGTGCCCGTGTAGATGTTCGACCCGCAACATCTAAATCTGACATGGTATACGCCCGCTAGTTTGATACTGCCGAAACTAGTGAGTGCTACTCACCCGAACGGGGATGTCAATCCAAAATAGATCTATTTATAATATTTGCGCTTACACTGAGTAATTAACAGTTCATGATTCATGGGCATAGTGGGTTATCGCTACTTAGGAAAACTCGTAATTTATTTAAAAGTGTACTTGCGTCCAAATGTAAAACAATGCATGTTTCTCACTCCGAGAGTTGTAAATCATTAGAATTGTATAAAATAGGGCTATGAACTCACCTCTAGTGAATGAATTGATTATATAAATCAAGTAAGTGAAACGTCTCACGAAATCCGAATGCAACCTAATTAATTATAGGCCGTATGAGTATAATGTATTTAATATAATTACAACATTATAAGTTATAGAGTTATATCACCACCTAATAGTTTTTGTTTAATTTATAAAAGTAGAAACCATATTTAAATCGTACTTGTTAAATAAATGTGTAAGTATTTGTATCCATAAAGAAAAATATTATTGTTTCCCAATAGTTGATTATTTGTTAATCATACTTGATTTAATATTTTTATTATTTATATAATGATATTATATAAATAGTTTAATTGTTTTATAAAATAATATTTATAAAGTTAAAAATGTATAAAAATATTATATAAGTACTACTACATTATTTCTTAATGTTTTTATAGACCAATCAGACTCGAAAACCACTTTTTATATTTCTAACAGCTTTGGTAATTTTATGTAAATGTAGAAAATAAAAATAGTGCATTCAAATCTTTGAAAACTTATAACTTGCTCGTTTTAACTCTGTTTTACATGTTCTTTATATGTACAAAATCATGACGAGATAATCTATAAAAATAAATACTCACAGATTTTATAAAAATCTGTTTCGGAACAGTAAATTCAAACAGTTTTTATAAACTATTTTTATATATTTAAACTTGCGAAAATCGTACCTCCTTCGTTTTAATTCCGTTTCCAACGCTCTTTATATCTACGGTTTCCTATTGAAATGATCTATCATCATAAAATATTTATATATTTTTATCAGATTCGAAACAGTAACAGTATTTATAAAATAAATTTTATAAAAACACTTTTATATATTTAATTATCGTAATCTCGTAAAATTCATAACTCCTTCGTTATAGCTCCGTTTTTCGAGTTCCTTATATGCACGGAATCCTCATGAGATGTACTTTATAATTATCAAGTTTAAATGTTTTATAAAAATTTGTATTTACACAGTAGAACAATCAAATAACATACAAGAAGAGAAAGAGAGGTGATTTCAAAGAGAGAGTGGTTGGATGAACATTTTAGAGAGAGAAAAACATAAGAGAAAACTTGTATTAAGTGTGTGAAATAATGAACAACCAACACCCTCTCCAAGGCATGGAGAGGGTATTTATACCCTAAGTGTAGCCAGCCATGGAGAGCTTGTGGGCTTTCCATGGGCCTTTTAGCCCAATTAGATTAATATCATTACATTTGACTAACTCTAGGCTTTTACTAACTATTATTGGAAGTGACTGATACTTTTTGTGTTTCTAACAATCTCCCCCTAAGGGAGGGCACTCCAATTACAAAGACTTAATCCTAGCATACTATGCTTTAACTTTTGTCTTGAGCTTGTAGTCTTTAACTTCAAACATTAACTTGTGAATTGATGTAATGATCATAGACTTTAGGCTTGAGCTTGTTCCTTTATCTTGACTTGTATGTGAATATGTTATCTTGAGCTTCTTGAGATCATCAACCAAGCATAATCTCTTTTCACCATCGTGTAAACTTTGTCATCTTGTGAACTTGTGACTTTTGGACCGACATGCTCATACCTTTCTTGATTTGTCAACTTGAAAAGCTTTAATATTGCATCTTTCTTGAAGTTCTTTAACTTTAACACTTCGTCGCTTTAAGTAGGACGTACGGTATCAGAGAAACGGAAGTCTTGAAACATGTACTTGAGCTTTCATGATGTCTTTATATTTGTCGGTCGGGTATGAGCATGTGGTAATGAATCTTTGAGACAGCTGGAATCATGTACCTTCACCTCCATCTTTATGTATCCTGCATTAAAATAGTTAGCAATAAAGCAAGGGGACGAATATGGCTTTGTCATTCGCCCGTGTTTGGTTGGAGTAACCTTCGAATCTGTGAGGATCGACCTGTGATCAGCTAGATTTAATTTAAGAAGAATCTCCTTGACAGGATTTCCAGCTTGCAGTATTGAATCTTCCTAATACATGTGTATTAGATTCATCGTACTTAGCATGTTCTCATTAGCAGAAAGTCTCAAAGTAGACAGCATGATAAGAGTGAACCAGTGAGTTACTGTCTCATCGATTGAAATAAAAATTGATTTGAAAAATCAATCAACGTGTCACTTGTGTTGGGAATTATACATTCCTGACTTAGTACCATTAGTCATATACTTAGTACCGCTAGTTATAGTTAGTACTGACAGTACAAAATGTTAAGTACTGCTCAGATAGTTAGTACCGTTAGTATAAAATAGTTAGTACCGTTTAAGAGTATAAAATAGTTAGTACCG
>BQNB010025205.1:0-51544 GCA_026074375.1 Tanacetum coccineum
GAAACGTCTACGTCAACTGATAGAATACCCTAGAAAGCAGATTCAATCCCTAGCTGCCGATTTAGTAGGAATCAGGAAAAATATAATTGTTGAAGGAACATTTAAGAGTAAGAAAAATAGGAGCTCAAAAACGTAAGAATCCGTAATATCTGAAAATTTACATACCTATTATTGTCGCAGCCTTGATTCTTGTCATTAAAAGTAACCTGAAGTCTACCAAAATGCTATAGTTGGGGATGGTGCATGACTTTCCTCCACTGGGTTATTTTCTCCAAATTTCATCTTTAGCTGTACAACACTCGAATATATAAATTCATTAAAACATGTCTATAGCCATATGACTGCATTAAGGCCAATTGATATATAAGATGGTACATAGCAATACTACATACCCTGCATGTATCGATGTTTATGAGCATTCAGTCCAATACATTTATCGGTAATCGCAATAGTTTAGAGTATAGCTTTTCTAGCCTTGCAATAAGCTTGAAGATGGTTTTCATTTATTGTTCCAAAGCCTGGAAGTTTTACACCATAAGCTCTCCATTATCCATAAGCCTTGTGGTATTCGTGACTGTCATAATCCATCCCACCAACATGGTGGAAGAAGTAGAGTGAGTGCACATTGGTTAGGCTGGCTGTGTGAACTTCATTGGCCTGCAAGCCGGTTCCAAACATGACCCCGCTCAACTTGATTTTGCAATCCTCAATGCAAAAGATTGTTCTGAAAATTGCTAATGAAGGAAAAGTTTGTGGGAATGCCTTGATCATCATTTGAAATTACATCACATGGAATTTTTTAGTGAACACTGATATACAAACTAAAGGTTGAAATTTTGACCCGACACGAATACATTAAAAAACAAACTAAAACCCTTAAATAACATTAAATTTTAACAATTTTATGGGTGTTTGGCCATGCATTTATTAACGCATTATCCAATCATTCTTTTTTCACGTATCATATAACCAATTTTGATTTTCTAGTGTTTCGATATGTCAAAAGTGATTCTGATCATATCATACAAAAATAAATCTTGTTATATAACTACTTAGCAATCACTTTACATGTCAAACAGTAGCCATTGCAGGTTTCATTACTTTTATTCCATTATGTCTTCTCATAAGAAGAGGAAGGATATCGGCTTATGTTTCATAAGCTCACTTTATGTCGCTTATTTTGAAAATTTTAGGCTTATATAAACTCATTATGACCTGATAAGCTTATATAAGCGAAAAAGTTTCAAAATAAGCCACAAAAAGTAAGCTTATGAACCATAAGCTGAAAACCACATAAGTCATAACATTTCTATATAAGCTCAAACAAACACCTCCTAATTCACATAATAAAGAGGTGTTTGGATTAGCTTATTTTATGGGCTTATAAGCTTTTTGAGATTTGGGAAAGCCACTAAGCGCACTTTTTTTTGCTTATCAGCTTATCCTCTTAACCTTATGGCATATCCAAGCCATGAGCTCAAATGGGTAAGCCCAAAAAGGCTTATTTCATTCCTAAATCTCAATAACCTGATAAGCCCACAAAATAAAGCTAATCCAAAATACAATAACAAAAAACAAAATCACCAATAGCTAATAAGATATATGCATATTTCGAACATGTTAAGAAAGAATCATAAGAACATCATAAGCTCATAATCAGGGAAAATAAAAACTTAAAAGTTTAACACAAATTGCATTAAAAACATACCTTTAATTAACCAAAAACTACGTTTACCCATTATGATTGCCAGTTTGGACGTTTCTACAACTGATGCTTTGTGGCTGCCTCAATCGAACAAAAGACTTTTGGGTGAATCCTCTATAACCCATTCAACATCTTCAACGCCTGGTCTCCATGAGACCATGACACATCCAAACAACCTGCTTTTGAAATCATCAGTCACCTTATGTCATAACTAAAGATATCGTTTAACCACCATTCATGTTTAGTTGAGCAATTATAGAAAACACTATAGCTCTATGTACTCCACTTTGAGATAATAAAATTTTTACATTGATGCACAGATCATAAAGGGGTAAAAATACATACTTTACCAACAAAGTGGGAAAACAGAATAAAGGGTGTGTTTGTCTTTGATGCACACACTCGTAAGCAGTAATCACTATATTCCTAAACCATATATATAAGCAGAGCGTACATCTAATACATGAATATAAACACTTATAACTACAAATACAGAGGGAGAAAGGTTAGGAAGGCTTACACGATGGTGATAATGAGATGTCAGCTTGGTGGTTGCATCCAACATTTGGGACGCAATGTACGTGCACGTGCCTGAGCTCGTATCAGAGTCAGTAAATGCCGCATCATCTAAGCAGTTTGTTTCTTTAGAATACGACCTCTCACCATAGCCTGAATGATATTTTGCTGCTACCGCCAATCTTAATAACAAAGCTTCAACATCCATGTACCTTCAAGTAAATCACCAAAATCATTTTAACTCAAACACAATTCTAACAAATAAAAGTATAGTGCAAAGGTTCTATACTTTTAGATCAAATACTTTTAACCTTAATTTCCTTGATGAATGAATTCGAACCAAAAGCTACCATTGTTACTATGTCAAATAAAAGGCCAATTATCAAGTAAGAAAAAAATTATCGCATTACCTCTTACTTGGAACCACCATCATCTTGAGTATTCTCTTTGGATGAAATGGCTGCTTTGTTTCCGCTCTTAGAAACAGCTGTTGCTGGCTTCTTTGGAGCAGGTTTGCACTCCTCCTGTACATTTACACAAATTAGTTCGATTACAACTGATTGTTTATCAGGAATTAATCCTCTAAACTTTTCAATGATCCCACATCAGGTATATCGTCTTTTAAAAAGGCAAATGTATATATGTATAATCCCATTAACACATATCCTCTCATCCCATTCATTTCCACTTGTGGCTTCCACAACGCAATAACTCAAAACGCAATCAAACAAACCAACAACAAAACTTTACCCTAACATAATAACGTTAGCTCTAATGTAGAACAATGTTATAAACCCAAATCCATGTAACCCTAACCTAAAAAAACACTACCGAAACCACAAATTTAAAAACCTAAAAAAAATTCAACACAATCCAATAGCCCATATAAATATATAATACAATAACAATGCAAAAAAAATCACAAACCTAAATTCAGATTCTTCTTCTTCGTGAATCCCTAACAAATCATGTTTTGTTATGCAAGAGGGTGAATTGCAATTAAATTAGCGGGTCGGGAAACATCACCACATGAAATTAACCAATCAAATAACACAATCCATCATAAAAAGACCACCTTGATTTCATATCTGATCAGTGCGTTTTTAGGCGCTTTGTCTTGAATAAATTGAGTTACCACTTCAATCTTCCACAAATATCCCTAAATCTTTAACAAAACACATCATAATTAGGCTTGCATTAGGATCATGGGATGATGGTGGATCTGTGTTTTGAAACTCTAAGATTTCTAGAGAGTGTTTGGTGGATTAGGTGTTATGTGTGTTTGATAGTGAAATGATACGTGGAGGGAGGAGGGTGTATGTGAGGAGCGGATAGCTATGATCGGGTTGGAGAAGAGACACAAAAAGAATAACACCCGAGTCAGATCTCTATAAATGGAGCCTAAAACACACACATACACACAACGGATCGAATTAAATAGATAGGACCGACTTAATTTTTTATTACTATTTCTAACAATAAAATATTCAAACAATTCCCACTGATTGTATATAGTTATAATTCTCCAATTGGTGTGTACAGCCGACATATAGAAAAGAAGAATAATACTGTTCGAGCAGTAGGTAAAGGTCAAACCCTTTAGGGTTTGCCATGGCGTTTGACTAGGAGATCGAGAGCATTAACTCAGTACAGTTTGTAATCATAATTTAATATATTTTGGTTAATATAATTTATTATTTTGATTGAGCAGATCATGCGGTTTAATTTATTGTTGCTATGTTATTAATTGTGCTTTATTATTTGTTCTTGGCATTTAATTATTTAATTATCTTTTGATTTATTAAGTTATGATCTTGTTGTTTTATAGCTTTTTTAATTATTTTATGTAGTGCGTTTAAGTGATCCTTGTGCTCTGTATGAGTATTAAGTTGAGTCAAACCAATAGAAGGATCAATATTCATTGGTGGTCGAACCATGACCCCTTAACATTGATACCCGGATATGGAGTGCAAGCTAATAAGGAGACCACCTATTTAGGATTAAGCATATCTCATAAGATAAGTGGCTATACGATCACGACTAGACATTGCACTAGAGATCATTGTAATTAAATGTGTTCTTCCTTTCTAGTTGTTTACCACTATACTAATTCCCTTTTTGACAAGCAAGGCTTACCACCAAAACAACTCTACAATAATCTTAAATATTCAAACAAACTTTCTTTTTTGCTTTCTGAGGTAGAATAATAAAGTTAATTAGACAATTAAAGACACAAACCATTCTTTGGGTCAATACCCGTACTTACCAATCACTACACTATACACGATAGGGTACATTGCTCTTTAGTACGTAGGAATAGTCGAGGTAGTTAGGGTTTTATAAATGTAAAACCTGACGTAGTTTTATTTAAAAGAAATTATGCATCAAGTTTTTGGCGCCGCTGTCGGGGAACGGTTTTTGTAGTTTTTGATTGTTTGATTGATATATGTGTGTTTGTGAGTGCTTGTCCTTTTATCCTTCTCCTATTTCTGTATGCTTATGTGTGAAAAATATAAAAAAAATTGTTTCAGACTTGGTAGTGCTTGTTGTGGCATAAGGGTTACCAAGTTTGAGACACCAAAAATAGTTTGGGCATTGATTGAAACTTTAAAAAAATGTTTTCTAATGCCGCCTATGTTTTAATATTGAGCATGGTAGCCTTTGTTTTTATTCATGTGGTATTATTCCCGAGTCAAGTATTTGCCAATATTGTATGCTCCTATTCTTTTATTTAGTTTTATTGCACATTTAATGCACGGGTTTGTTAGTGCGCATGTTGAGCAATTATTAATAGGTTGAGGAGATGACAAGAAGATTAGACATGTGTGGAGATGTCCAAATAAGCCTGTAATGGAGGCTTGAGTCTAACTTAAATACTCGATTCAAAAGAAAAGTGCTATTCGGGAGACAACCCGACCTATCCTTTTAGTTTAGTTCATTTAATTTCTACATTTTAGTTGGTTTGTATGTTTTTCACTTGCTTTTGCAGGTTTAGTAACAAGGAGGGTAAAATCGAGACCAACTCGACCCGTAATTGTGTGGTAAATGTAGCTGTTATAACAGCAGTTACGGCGTAATACCTAAGGTTACGCCGTAACCACATCAATTACGGCATAAACCTTTCCATGGTTACGCCGTAACAACTAAATTAAAATTTTCAAAATTACCACTTAATTACGGCGTAACCACTGGGGTTACACCGTAACCTCTTTCGTAAAATATGAAAAATCAAGTTTTTAAACATTTCTAAACCGTGTACAAGTAAATGAACTTTGTGGGTATGTTCTATGGAAACCCTGACGAGACTTCACTCGTCCACTTGGGCCACCAAGTGGTTTAAAAGGCTTGTTGCATACGCTAAATGCAATCGTGATTCCAATCTAGGTTTATGCTTTTGGTATTAGTTTTTCTTGCAACTATTCAGGTAATGCACAAGATCAGGTGCTAGGATACTAATCAAGCTATAAGGAAGCCTCTCAAACCGGTCTAGTCGAACGTTATACTGGTTATTGATGAAGTTTCCTGTGATGGTGGATGTTACTCGAGGAAGAAGACTTTGAGCATGGCTTAGAGCATGCTATCTCTTCATCATACCAAGCAAATCCAGGGGAGTTTCTTGTTCTAATTCTACTCTTTTTGTTTAGTTCATTTCCTACATGTACAATAGGGACATTGTACAAAACAAGTGGGGGGATAAGAGTAGAATTATCACTTGACCTATTCTTGCCTTCGATTTTCTAGTTTTCTTTGAAAAATTATGCCAATTTTAAAATTTTTGACATGTTTTTTCTTAACTAAACTAGAATTAATCTTTTCCGAGCGCGCTATTACCCTTTATTATTACTTGGTGAGGTTAAGCCTGATGTTCCGTTTTCATCCATTTTACAAAAACCACCAAAATATTGAGTGTGCCGGTAGTATTGTAGACTTTAGAACTTGGCATGTACATCATTTCGAGACCTAACTGATTAGCAGGAATAGCTGGTTAGAGAAGGCAACATTTAGGAATTCACCCAAATAAGCCCATATATGTATGTTTATCGACTAGTTACAATGACTTGTCGACCTCCCATGTTAAAAACCCTTTTGTTGCACTAATCAATAGTGCAAGATATCCCGAGATCACTCTTGTTTAGCCAATCTATGTTTCCACCTATTGTTATATGTTTCGTTACACCATTTTGCCTTAGCCATCCCTGTAGTCTATATTTATCCTTGTATTGAAATTTCTGGCTACCTAAGTCCATGGTTCAGGAAAATGGTTCGAAGATTGGAACTTTCATTGATGACATATTATTTTGATCATAGAAGACCCCCTGGTATTGTCACTTTTGATACTGTTTATCTTAAGTGGGGGGATATGTTATTTATGTCCAGGAGTATTGTAAAAAAAAGGTGGTGCAACTATAAGCCACCTAATGTGATAACTCCTGAGGTTGGTTACGGATTATAAAACCAACTAAGTAGAAGGGTGGTGCAACTATAAGCCACCTAGTAATTATGGGGATGCTGCAACTATAAGCCATCCAAAGTATAAAGGTAGTGCAACTATAAGCCACCTAGTGAAGAATGGGTTAGCACGCTCCGCAAGATCTCATTATTAGCTAACCCATATTGATAATATGATCATATTTTTGCACTCGAAGACTTGGACTATGGATGGACAGTAGCCAGTTATTGATACCTTAGATTATATAAGACTATTTGTTTTGTGTTTTTGTCTTAACACCAATTAAATATGTATCCCACGTCTATCCTAACCCTTATATCACCTAATAAACCTGTGTTATATCACCCATGTTGCCTTTAAAAATTGTTTGGACCCTAATTCTAACTAGTGCATATTTGTGTACTTCCCAAGCTTATGATATAATACATGCTATAACTGTGTAGTTGAGTGATCACCCCAGAAATGAACACTTAGACTAGTCGAGAGTTGAGTGATTTTTGATCCAGTTTTCGTGAGGTGTTCGGTTTTGAGGGCAAGCAGAAGTCAAGTGGGGGGATATTTGATGACATCAAATATTTGATACTTTTTAGTGTAAATTTTCCCCTAAAAATACATGCAATTGTCTTATAAATACTTGAATTAGATACTTTTACTGTTATTTCATTGTTTTCAGGTAAAATGCAAGTATATGACAAGAAACATGGGATTTGGACACAAAAAAGAGCAATATTGGATTTTCATGACATTACGGCGTAACGTCCCGCAAGAGTTACGCCGTAATCAATTAATAATTACGAAGATTTGGTGCTGACGAGGCATTACGGCGTAACGTCCTGCAGGAGTTACGTCGTAAAATATTATTTTGGAAATAATATTTATGCTGACTAAGGGTTACGGCGTAACATGTGGATTTAATTATGCCGTAACATATTTTTACACTACATGATGGAAAGCCACGTTAGAAGGTTTACGGCGTAACGTAGTTGATGCCGTTATGCCGTAATGGTGATCATCACAGGGACTGAAGTTGCACAAATATTATGAAGTTTTAATAAATAAAATATAAAAGTGCATAAAGAAGAGGGGATGATCTTGCCAATGTTCCAAAGTTTACTATCATTATAAATAGAATGCAAATTGCATTCGTATATCATATTCTCCAATTGGTGTGTAGAGCTGACAATTAGAAAAGAAGAATAATACTGTTCGAGCAGTAGGTAAAGACACAAACCGTTCTTTAGGTTGATACCCGTACTTACCAATCACTACACTATACACGATAGGGTACACTACTCTTTACTGCGTAGGAATAGTCGAGGTAGTTTGGGTTTTATAAATGTAAAACCTGACGTAGTTTTATTTAAAAGAAATTACGCATCAACTAGGATCACTAAATCCAAAGTAGTGCCTTTATGGTATGGTAACCCGAATACGTTAGTTTTAGTAAAATTGTGATCACTGAGAGATTTAGTAACACTACTCAGAAACCATTAACTAGATACAAACATAGAAACAAAAAGGAAAAGACAATTTCCACTGGCATTCCCACTACAGCTGAGATACAGACAATTGATGCTCCTGTGAAATATACTACTATTTCTGCTAACCAACAGGACTCCAACAAAAATTGGGGATCCAACATACCAAACTCTCCATCTTCGTATGTTTTCAAATGCAGGTCGTACAGATCGTCCTATGGTATTTGGACTCAGGCTGCTCAAAACATATCACGGGGAATCGCTCACGGGTCAAGAATTTCATGAAAAAGTTCATTGGGACAGTCAGATTCGGGAATGATCATTTTGGTGCTATTATGGGTTTTGAAGATTACGTGATTGATGACAGTGTGATCTCCAGGGTATATTGTGTGGTAGGACTTAGACACAATCTCTTTTCTGTAGGATAATTTTGTGATTCAGACCTTGAAGTTGCATTCCGAAAACATTCATGTTATGTTAGAGATGTAGATGGTGTGGAATTAATTAAAGGTAATCGTGGCTCAAATCTATACACTATCTCTGTTGAAGACATGATGAAGTCCTCTCCAATCTGCTTATTGTCAAAAGCCTCCAAGAACAAATCATGGTTATGGCATCATCGGCTAAATCATTTGAACTTCGGTACCATCAATAATCTTGCAAGAAAAGATCTGGTACAAGGCTTACCAAGGTTGAAGTTTAAGAAAGACAATCTTTGCTCTGCTTGTCTACTAGGAAAGAGCAAGAAGTGTACCCACAAACCCAAATCTGAAAACACCATTATGGAAGTCTTACATACCCTTCATATGGATTTGTGTAGACCAATGAGAGTGCAAATTATTAATGGGAAAATATACATTTTGGTCATCGTTGATGATTATTCAAGATTTACATGGGTTAAGTTTTTGAGATCAAATGATGAGACTACAGAGTTTGTTAGTAAATTTCTAAAGCAAATACAAGTTGGTCTCAATAAAACTGTCCGATACATCCAAACAGATAATGGCACATAATTTGTTAATCAAGTTCTGACCAAAAGATGAAAGTGTCGGCATCTCTCACCAAAAATCTGTTCCGAGAACTCTTCAACAGAACGGCGTTGTCGAAAGACGAAATCGTACTCTTGTGGAAGCTGCTCGGACAATGCTGATATTTTCTAAAGCTCTGATGGTTATGATATTCTCGTTTTAAGATACGTATCAAACAAATAACCCTCAATAATATATATATATATATATATATATATATATATATATATATATATATATAATATATATGTATTATGTTATATATAGATATATATGTATATATATATATATATATAATATATATATATATTATATATATATATTTATCGTGGTATATATATATATATATATGTATATGTATATATCTAGATCATATGAATAGAATATATTTTTTATATCTATATATATATATATATATATATATATATATATATATATATATATATATATATAAACAATATATATCATATTATACAAAATTATTCTTAGATCCCTTCGAAAAAACTCAAAAAAAATTATACGTAATCAAAACAGGTATCGTTCTCCTCGGTGAGAGAGTGTATGAATGAAATTCTATGTTGCATGTAGTAAAATCGAGGTTTTAGAGCTTGATCTGTTTCATACTCTGATTTGGTTTTGAATTTAAATCTAATAACGCAAATGGAAAAGCAAATAAAGGAACGCATTAAATAGAAATTAGCAATTTAAAAATCTAATGAATTTTTAACAGAAATAAAACTTAAAAACTAAATTAAAATAACTATTTAACTAAATATGACAAATTAAAACTCTAAAAACTCAAACTGCAAATTTCTAAACTAAAATGCATTAATCTATTTTTTAAAACACATAAAATATTTTTTGAACTTTTAAACTAGTTAAAACTATTTTTAAAAACTAAATATTACTAAAGATTAAATTAAAAATACTACACTTAATCCTAAAATTTTAAGAAAATTCCTAAAAATACTTTAAGCTAAAAAGGAGGTTTTTAAAGAAAAATAATTCAAAAAGCTAAAACGGATAAGCTGTTAAAAATAAAATAAGCTATATAAGCTAGAACTAAAATTGCATATAAGAAATTAATAGTGCTAGGGATTTATGAAAAAGTCCCAAGGGCGCAATGGATGAGGTGTTGGTGTTGTTTGAGGGATGTCACATGTTCGAACCCTGCGACTTCCTTTTTTTTCTTTTTGAAAAAGCTAATGAACAAATAAAAATAAGCTACTTTAATAAAAGAACTTATTACTGAAACTTATTAATAAGCAAGAAAAAACGCTAAAGAAAATGGCAGTTTGCATTTTAAGACTTTTTGGTTTACTTGAAAACTGCTTGGTATTTTGGACTTAATAAGCAACTAGAAATCTTAATGAGCTAAAAATAATCCTAAAATTAGACTTAATAAGCACTAAGGACAAGAAAATAGCAAAACAAATAAGCCGGAAAAGCACTAAAAAGCATAAAGACCAAAGACCTCTAAGGACTCTTTAAGGACATTAACCACTAATTTAAGCTAAGCTATAGGTCAAATAAGCAAATAGAATAAGATGAAACATTAAAACAGATTAAGAACTATACCCAATTAACACTAAGAAGTTGAAATTAAGCAAAATGAGTACAAAAAATAAGCTAAAAAAGACTACTGAAAAAAGACAAATACTACTACTTGTTTTTGGCTTATTGAAAATAAAGACAGTTTTGTAGCTTAAAAATAAGACTTAATAAGAAAAATTTTAAAGACTCAAAGTTAAAACAGATTAGGACCATGACTCAATAAGCAAGTTCAAACTAAAATTAAGCTTAATCAAACACTAAATAAGCTAACAACCTAAGCTAAAATAGATTGCATACTAACTTTTGACTTTTTGGCTTTTTACTACTAACTTTTAAGACCCTAAAATCACATTGACATTTTAACAACTTAAAACAGATTAAGCTCCAACTATAATAAGCTAAATAAGACTAAACTCAACTCAAATTAAGCTAAGAAAGGACCTTAAATGGCCTGCTCAATCAGACCCTAAAGAACAAGCTTAAAATCTCCAAATTGCTTAACTATTTTTTAACAAAAGAACTTTAAAAGACTTAACTAAGCAAAATGACTTTAAAAACAGATGACAATGATGCTCATAGACCTCACATTGATCATATAAACATACCTCAAGTGGACTTTTTGGACATTCTACAAATAAGCAACTAGAAATCTTATTTGAACTCACAGACTTGACATATGATAAAACAACCTACTAATCTTATCAAAACTTATCCTAAACTCATTAAAACTTTTACTTAAGCAAAATTAAAGCTGATTAAAACTAGCTTAAAACCTAAAAATTACCCTAGCAGTCTTAACTTATCTTAAGACTGTTTATGCCAAACACCTCTTTAAACTTTTAAATTCCATTTTTTTAATTGAGAAAGACCTAATTAAGCTCTGGATTTTGAAAACAGATTAAGCACTAAGTTTATTGAAGACAAATAAGCTAAAATCTAAAGAGAATAAGTACTTAACTATAAGCTATACTAATAAGCTACTTAAACTAATAAATGAACAGATTGATATAGAACTAGAATTAAACTATTCTAAACTTATAACTAGACATATTAAGCTAAATTAAGACAGTTTAAGCACAAATAAGCAATAAATAAGCAAATAATAAGCTGAGATAAGCATAAACAGTAATTAAGCTAGAAATAAAGTAAAAGAAATGTACCTTGATCCCAGCTTAACAGGGACCTAATTTGCTCAAAGGAGCTTATCTACAAGCTCCAGCTTGTTATAAACAAGCTGGTAAAAACCATAAGCCCATCCATTTCTGGCTTATCATCCATATTAAGCTCAAAACCACAAAACTTAACCAACTGACTTGAAAGTGAACAAACAAGCTCAAATAAGCTCTAGCTTTTAGGAGCTTATTTTAGTTTAAAGAGGGCTTGAGTAAACATTTTAGCTTATTAAGAAATTTGAGTAAATGGCATAAGTAAAAACTGAATTTAAAGAACACAAATGATTTAAGCTGAAAATTACTTTTCTTAATAAAAATAGGAGTACATTAAGCTGAATTTCATTACAATAAGCATAAAATAAGCTGGAAAATTTAAGCTACACTACTCCTACTCTAGATTATTTCACTGTGTGATAGAGCCTCTCTATTTATAGCAGGCAATAGATGATTCTAGATGTGAGGAGGAGCATCCCAACTTTAATCCTTAGCCCTTGATCTTCCAATCCATCTTTAGCACCCTTGGATCATGTACACGTCTAATCTACCAATAGGAGAGCTCAAGATTGCCAACGTGGTTTAATTAGTCAGACGTGTCAGGCTTGTCAGGCTTCTAGAATGGAGAGAACGTGCAGAGAGTGGGAATTACCCTGTGTGAAACGTTACTTTGTAAATAGGAGGGAAAGGTAAAAGAGATGTATAGTAATTTTGACTTGGTGCGTTGACCCTGTGTGTTTATAACTTGGATCTTGAGCAGGGATTATTAGGCTTGGACTTTGGGCTTGGAAAAGGTATAAGGATTTATGGATTTGGACTTTTTAATAAATGGGTTTAGGCTAAGGTTTTATAAGTATAAATCTTAATGGGCTGACCCGACCCAATAAACGGGTTACGGGTTGGCCCATTAAAAATGAATACGCCTTCGGCTTTGTTTTCCCGCGCTCTTTCCATTCTTGTGCTCGGTTTTGTCCGCTTTGCCTTTGTTTTTGTCCTTAAATTGAATATCCATTACATGCAAGACACAATTAACAATACAAACGAATACAATGTATTTTTATGTCGTTTTCGTTCATTATTGGTCTTTTTAGCTTAATATTAAGAAATAAATGATATGTGTTTAAGCACATATCAGTTTCTATGGGCAGAAGCTATTTCTACTACTTGTTACACCTAAAACAGATCTCGGAGTCAAAATTTGGCTTTATTCTGATTATTATTATAGCAACATTATTAATCCCCCTCGGTCCTTTAAACAACTGCCACATCAGTATGCGAGCCGACCATGGTCCAGGAGTCTTATTTCGACCAGGAGATCCTCGACCTTTTTGAAGGCTGCAACATCAGGAGCGAACCGACCAGATGCAGCAAACTTTTATCAGTCTCGGATTTATTATTCTTACTATGGGCCTTCTTTTGAAGACTGCCACATCGGCAGCGAACCAACCAGAGACAGTAAACTTTTATCAGCCCACAGTTCTTATTATTATTATTATTACCCCCACCCTTTAAACGACTGTCACATCGGTATGCGAGCCGACCATGATCCAAAAGTCTTATTTCGGCTTTGGTTTATTTATTTTTTTATTATTATTATAGCCAAATTTCAAGTCCTGTGGTCTTTTAACTACCTAGGCAACGGTAGCGAGCCGATAAGAATCGGTAGCCTATTTCCCCACAACACTGACAAAACCACGATGTGTACCTTACCTTCACCAGAAAGAATCTCTATGAAGGGATCTAAACTAAGAATCGCAAAAACCAAAGAAACTTTAAAACCCAAAAATTTGAATTTCATTTCATATTGGTAATTTTGAATATAACCTAAAGTTTATTAATAAGCATTTAAAATTAAAACCTTAGGTTATAATTTTGGGAAATTATAGAGATATAACATAAGGTATTTTTTTAAATATATATATAAAATATATCTTGTAATTTGATTATTTTGTATATTTACTTTCCTTTGTTAAAATAACATATTTTAAGGGATAAGCATTAAAAAGTTTTAGTAAGTATTTTTTTGCAATCTTAAAAATAGAAAAAAATTATTTTCCCCCCTCCTTATCTCTTAAATCCGGCCCTCTATAGGTGATTATACACCAAAATCTTTTATTTTTGTAATGAAACTTATTTAGGAAAAGAGTGTAAAGGGATTAAGATAAACATGTGTAATATTTTTAAAGTTATAAAAGATTTTATCCCCCATTCTCTCCATCCTTATAAATTCGGCCCCCTCTCTCTCATTCTCATCATTCTCTCAAAATACTTACTCCATAATTTTGTGTACTCTTCCATCAAAGTTTCAAGCAAGAAGAAAGTTTAGGTGTTTTTGAGTAATCTTGGTGTGGGTTGATGTTAAATCTTTGGTGTGTTCTTGGTGTTTGATTTGTACTCCTCCCTCATTCCATTGGTAAGTCTCAATTTGTTTCATTCTTGTGTCACCATGATTTCATATAAACCTAAAAGATTGTAAGAAATTATGGAGTGTATATTCTTGTTAATTTCTCTAGGGTTGATCTAATTTAAAATGGTTTAATTACATGTTTTGAAACCCTAGATGTTATTAATGATGTTATTAATAAAAAATACAAGATTAGAAACCCTAGGGTTGGTTTTAATGGGTGTTGATTAGAGTTTTCATGGTTAATAATTCTGGGCAGAATTTTAGGTCATGTTCAACGGGGTATATCTTAATGATAAAAATTGGTTTTGACATAATTCTTGAGCCTAAGGTGAAGTTCAATGAATCTAGTTTCTGGAAAATCCAGCCTCATGTCAATTGGAGGTCGGGAAGGTCGATTTTTAGATTTTATAAGATTAAGTGTCGAATCTGGAATTTCTATCCAAAAAATTCAGTTGTAGTATTTGATTTTTAATTCTCAAACCATAACGAATTAGCCTTTGAAATTTACGTGGGTTAATCTTCATGATATTAGCTACGTCCATGATTTTTTTGAGATTTTTTTGAGTTGTCTAAGTATGGTAAATACGCGTCAACTTTTCAAAGGTTCTGCCAGGTCAAAATTCGGGTCTGTTTGGGTAATAAGGGTCAAAGGGATACTTAAACATGAAAATAAGGTAAACAAATGTTCATGGGTGTATTATACATATGTAGGAAAATTTGTAATTTTTTGTGTAATTTTAAAAGATGTTTTTATGGGTCTTTTAAGTATGGAAACTTACCTTAAATAAGTAGTCAAAATCTAGAATTTTTGGAAACCTTAATTAAGTCAAGTAAACCTCATTTATGGTAAGATCAAATGTAAAACTACTTAAAAAGGTTATGTAATATATGTAATCATGGATTTGTGTAGATTCGGTGAAGAGGTTTTGATCTTTTGTCTTCGTGTTCGTTCTCTCCGTTGCGTGTTTTTTAAAGTACAAATATTCTTGATACATACCTTTCTTTACTATTGTTACGATTTATGGGTTCTTTAGTCCGTTCCGTTATTCGTACAGATATTCCGTCCTTTTACTAAGGACACTTCATTCTCTTTTGTTTGGCTACTTGATCTATTTGATATTCGTTTGATATTCCTTTGAGTTGCTATCCGTAATCATGGACTTTTTTTTTTTCTTCTTGGTTTGATGTTGAAATCCATTTGATTCGAATATTAGTTTGTCTTAGAATCTGTTGGTTCTTGTTTGGAATATGCTACTAGATTCGTTTCCATATTTGGATTATTCGAAACTTGTTCACTTATATCTTTGCTTTAATCTTGCCCGAGCTATTTGTATCTAGTCATGGAGGTACCATGACCATGTCATTGATGCACCAATGGCATGACACTATCTGTGGCGGTGTGATTAGTCCACGGCGTTCCCTTTTGTATGTGCACTTATTATGATTTGATTATATATGTTCATACACTCGCCATAGTGCTTGTGTATATAGATATAACTTTGTTTTGCAGGAGCGTATGGTTTGAATCCTAGGTACTTTGTTCCTAATCAGTTCAGGTGTATGGTTGTGGGTGTTCGCAATACACCCACATATCACATTTTGTATCAGGGAATGTCATACCTGTGTACAAATTTGATATGACTATCTTATTATTTGTTTGGGGTCTAAGCATGTGGCATGCTTTAGACATTTGTTTGGGCTCGTGGGCATTCCTTTGATTTCTCTTATCCTATTCGTTGTTTCTATATTTATATATATAATATTTTATACTATTTATACTATTTATATATATATATTTTATATATCTCCGCATTTGTTGGAAGTTCTGTGATCCGTTTGTTCATTCCTTCATTTCATTACCGTTATTATTATTATATCTGTTCACTGAGCGTTAGCTCAGCCGCGTTTTCTTTTCCTACGGCAGGTACTAAGCGGGAAGCTGGGATATGAGTGTTGAGAGTAAGAGCTTTTAGATGACCCACCTTTAGAAGAACCCTTTTGGATTTATGTTTTAAGACCCTTTCGTTTGAAGATTTCTTCTATTTAGACTTTGTTGGAATTTAATACCTTTGGAAGTCATTTTGTTTCATGACTTAGTATTTTTATTTAATAAAGTCTTCCGCTTGCGTTTATATGTTCTGATTTGACACCATAACATAACTCTTGGTCTCTTTATCGGAGCGGGATGTTACATTTATGGTATCTGAGCCATTTCGACCTGTAAAACCTAGGTTATGACCTGTGAGGATTGGGTAGACATTAGGCTTCCTTTCGTATTTTGATATTATTGCTTCCTTTCGTACTTTGATCTTAACTCTGAATCGTCTTTGCTATTTCGTTCGTTGATTAGCTGCTGCTAAGAGGCGAGTATTTTCTTCGACCAAGGATCAGGCAGCTAACTCTTCAGGTACCGTTTCGGAAACTCTCTTTTTGAACGGTCATGCTGTTTTTTTGTCTTATTTTATGCGGGTGCAACACATCCTGTGATTCTGTTTCATTTGCCAAACACCTTAGCATCTTCTTTACGCTACTTAATTATACCTTATCGATATCTACGCCTATAAAAAGTCTGACCACGAATATTCGAACTGTCCGCTTCGTTTTGATGATAAGATTTGTTTTGCTAATTTGCCTCCCTTAGAACTGAGTGATTCGATTTTATTCTTAGTATGAACTGGTTAGTTGTTCATCGCGCCCCTATCGTTTGTCATACCAATTATGTCATCCTTGATAATCTGGATAGCCCTGAATTCATTTACCTATTTTAATTTCGATGACGAAATTTTCTTTTTAGAGGGGAAGAGTTGTAAAACCCAAAAATTTGAATTTTATTTCATATTGGTAATTTTGAATATAACCTAATGTTTATTAATAAGCATTTGAAATTAAAACCCTAGGTTATAATTTTAGGAAATTATATAGATATAACATAAGGTATTTGTTTTTTAAAAAAATATATAAAATATATATTGTAATTTGATTATTTTGTATATTTACTTTCCTTTGTTAAAAGAACATATTTTAAGGGATAAGCATTAAAAGGTTTTAGTAAGTATTTTTGTGCAATTTAAAAAATGGAAAAAAAATATTTTGTTCCCCCTCTTTATCTCTTAAATCCGGCCCCCTATAGGTGATTATACACCAAAATCTTTTATTTTTGTAATGAAACTTATTTAGGAAAAGAGTGTAAAGGGATTAAGATAAACATGTGTAATCTTTTTAAAGTTATAAAATATTTTGTCCCCCCTTCTCTCCATCCTTATAAATTCGGCCCCCTCTCTCCCATTCTCATCATTCTCTCAAAATTCTTACTCCATAATTTTGTGTACTCTTCCATCAAAGTTTCAAGCAAGAAGAAGGTTTAGGTGTTTTTGAGTAATCTTGGTGTGGTTTGATCTTCAATCTTTGGTGTGTTCTTGGTGTTTGATTTGTACTCCTCCCTCATTCCATAGGTAAGTCTTAATTTGTTTCATTCTTGTGTCACCATGATTTCATATAAAACCTAAAAGATTGTAAGAAATTAAGTGTGTATATTCTTGTTAATTTCTCTAGGGTTGATCTAATTTAAAATGGTTTAATTACTTGTTTTGAAACCCTAGATGATCATTAATGATGTTATTAATAAAAAAATACAAGATTAGAAACCCTAGGGTTGGTTTTAATGGGTGTTGATTAGAGTTTTCATGGTTAATAATTCTGGGCAGAATTTTAGGTCATGTTCAACGGGGTATATCTTAATGATAAAAATTGGTTTTGACATAATTCTTGAGCCTAAGGTGAAGTTCAATGAATCTAGTTTCTGGAAAATCCGGCCTCATGTCAATTGGAGGTCGGGAAGGTCGATTTTTAGATTTTATAAGATTAAGTGTCGAATCTGGGATTTCTATTCGAAAAATTCAGTTGTAGTATTTGATTTTTAATTCTCAAACCATAACGAATTAGCCTTTGAAATTTACGTGGGTTAATCTTCATGATATTAGCTACGTCCATGATTTTTTTGAGATTTTTCTGAGTTGTCTAAGTATGGTAAATACGCGTCAACTTTTCAAAGGTTCTACCAGGTCAAAATTCGGGTCTGTTTTGGGTAATAAGGGTCAAAGGGATACTTAAACATGGAAATGAATTAAACAAATGATCATGGGTGTATTAGACATATGTAGGAACCTATGTAATTTTTGGTGTAATTTTAGAAGATGTTTTTATGGGTCTTTTAAGTATGGAAACTTACCTTAAATAAGTAGTCAAAATCTGGAATTTTTAGAAACCTTAATTAAGTCAAGTAAACTTCATTTATGGTAAGATCAAATGTAAAACTACTTAAAAAGGGTATGTAATATATGTAATCATGGATTTGTGTAGATTCGGTGAAGAGGTTTTGATCTTTTGTCTTCGTGTTCGTTCTCTCCGTTGCGTGTTTGTTAAAGTACAGATATCCTTGATACATACCTCTCTTTACTATTGTTACGATTTATGGGTTCTTTAGTCCATTCCGTTATTCGTACAGATATTCCGTCCTTTTACTAAAGACACTTTATTCTCTTTTGTTTGGCTACTTGATCTATTTGATATTTGTTTGATATTTCTTTGAGTTGCTATCCGTAATCATGACTCGTTTAATGTTGATAATCCGTTTGATTCGATATTCGTTTGTATGAATCTGTTGGTTCTTGTTTGGAATATGCTACTAGATTCGTTTCCATATTTGGATTATTCGAAACTTGTTCACTTATATCTTTGCTTTAATCTTGCCCGAGCTATTTGTATCTAGTCATGGAGGTACCATGACTATGTCATTGATGCACCAATGGCATGACACTATCTATGGCGGTGTGATTAGTCCATAGCGTTCCCTTTTGTATGTGCGCTTATTATGATTTGATTATATATGTTCGTACACTCGCCATAGTGCTTGTGTATATGGATATAAGTTTGTTTTGCAGGGAGCGTATGGATGCATCCTATGTACTTTGTTTCGTTCAGTTAAGGTGAATGGTTGTGTGTGTGCAATACATCCCATATCACATTTGGTGCATCAGGGAATGCATACCTGTGTACATTTGATTATGACTATCTGATTATTTGTTTAGGGTCTAAGCATGTGGCATGCTTTAGACATTTGTTTGGGCTCGTGGGCATTCCTTATATTATTCTTATCCTATTCATTATGCTATATATATATATATATATATATATATATATATCGTTTGGAATTTGTTTGGCAAGTTCTTGTGATCCGTTTCGTTCATTCCTGCGTTTCATTACCGTTATTATTATTATATATGTTCACTGAGTGTTAGCTCAACTGCGTTTTCTTTTCCTGCGGCAGGTACTAAGCGGGAAGCTGGGATATGAGTGTTGAGAGTAGGAGCTTTTAGAGGACCCACCTTTAGAAGAACCCCTTTGGATTTATGTTTTAAGACCCTTTCATTTGAATATTTCTTCTATTTAGACATTGTTGGAATTTAATACTTTTGGAAGTCATTTTGTTTCATGACTTAGTATTTTTATTTAATAAAGTCTTCCGCTTGCGTTTATATGATTTGACACCATAACGTAACTCTTGGTCACTTTATCGGAGCTGGATGTTACAGAAACTTTATTTATTAACAATTATATAATGTTTATTAAGATGAGGGGAGCAAAAAGCCACAATTAACCTCTATGAGCTCTAAAGAGTTCCAACTACTCCACGCTTAGCATCTAACTTATATTCAACTCTATCATTTCTCGTTCTTCGCAAATTTAAAATCTTTAATAAAAAGATCCGCGAATGCTTAGTCTAATAAAAACAAACTTTTCATATTTAAAGTCTATTATGGAAACTTGCAAACTCTTGGCTTTTTTCAAGCTAGAATTCGCGTTTTAAAGCTTCTTGTATAAAAGACTAGCAAAAGCTTAAATTTATATAAGTTAAGGGGCAAGCTAGAGCGCAACATGCTCGATCAAGTCAAAATTTATTCTTATTCTAACCATCAAAAAATCAAAAACACTTATTCTATTTTTGAATTTTTTTTTTAATTTTGGCCTAAAATCACATATTTTTGGTGGTAAAACGGGGTTACGTGAAGACAAGGCAAATGCAAGTAAGATCAAATCGAAAGATCCCCCAATACTAGAACTAAACATTGTCCTCAATGTTTAAAGGGTCTCTACGTAAATCTAAAGCCGTTTATTAATTATGCTAATAGATAAACGTTAATCAATAAGATCTAGGATATCGAATTCCCATATATAAGCATGCTAAGGATTGAAGATCGAGTGAACGATGGACAAAACCACGAGCACGAGAGTCTTCAAAATCCGGGGCAATCCTGAACATAAAACACAAACCACGAAACACGAGAAAGGAAAGAGGCGAGTCTCCTCACGTCACACTTATTAAAAAATAGAAAAAAATAGAAAACACGGGTTGCCTCCCGAGAAGCGCTTGTTTTTGTGCGAGTCTCTAGCTTGACTCTCCCCATATCATCGTGATATTAGGGACGAAACATGTGGAAGAGAAAACTTCCATTGGACCTTCATATGACACCGGCTCTAGAGAAGAAAAATGAAAAGCGGAGATGCCGAGGTCAAAAATGATATCCTCAGTCCCGGAGGAGAGAGGAAGAGAAGATTCCACCGGATAGGTGAAATAAGGAAGAAAAATTTGGATAACATATGTTAGGGAAAGATAATGGCGATCCACAAAGGGTAATTTCACATATGTTGGAGAAAAAATTTTCTCCCAAATCCCAGGGTTGAAAACTTTGACAATATTCTTCAAATCATCTTTATCAGGTTCATCTTCTAAACTTCTTAGGTCACGATCTAAAAACACCTCGAGATGGAGATTAGAAATAGTGTCCTTAATAAGCAAACTCTCAAGATAAATTATGTCTCCCTCCGAGTCATAATAATTGTCCTCAAAATTCATAGAAACATCAGATTTTATTACTTTAAGTTCCTCAAAATTAAGTTCTTTCGGAGGGAGAGGAGATGATGGATCATCATTTAATAACTTCTCGAGTAGAAGAATGTCTCCCTCTGGGTCAAAGTCGTCATCATCAATTCCCGGTGGAATGGAATCACTTGTAAGACAAGCTTCGATTTCTTCCAAAACGAAATCACCACCCGAGTGAAAACACTCATCCTCATTAAGCTTGGAAAGAGGTGTGACTAGCAAATCCTGCTCATCAAGTTTAGAAAAATAGGAGTCCTCGCTCTCGATGTCCTCTAACACCTCATTAAAAAGAGGATTTACGTCACAAGAGATGTACTCGTCATCAAATTTAAAAAGAGGATTCGAATAAATTTTAAAATTTTCCTTTAGAACATCCTCCTCAGGAAATGACTCGTCATCACTAGAAGTAAAATCATCATTAGAATCGAAGAGAGGATTAGAGAAAGTCACGAAATTATCACAAAAAGGCAAATCACACTCACTATCATTGTCGGATGTATCCTCGGACTCACTTGGGATTGAAACAAGGTCCTCAACACTAGACTTAATTACTTCATCCGATTCCTTTTCATGAATAGTGTGAAGATCCTCATCCCCCATGATGAGAGAGTCCTCGGGCTTCATAGTCGGTAAGACGGTTGTGATTGCAATAGACGGAGGAAGTTGAGAAATAATTTTATTCAAAGGAATAGTACTCTCCTCGTCATCATTGTCATCATCGTAAATAAAATT
This sequence comes from Tanacetum coccineum, assembly GCA_026074375.1. Taxonomy (NCBI): domain Eukaryota; kingdom Viridiplantae; phylum Streptophyta; class Magnoliopsida; order Asterales; family Asteraceae; genus Tanacetum; species Tanacetum coccineum. The sequence goes on from BQNB010025205.1 coordinate 21,977, forward strand.
GAAACATCGCGAAGGCTTGGGAGTATGAGTACTAAGATTAGCCGCCTGCTCTCGTTGCCGAAGCTCTTTCTCCTTCTTCTCAATTTCAATACTCATTTTATTGAAATTTTCCTTAAGCTCATCAATCTTAATTTCACATTCCCTCCTATAATGAATATCTATTCTCTCATTACTATAATCTTCAATCTGAATTTGATTAATCATACTTCGCATTTCCTCTAAATACTGCTGCTTTTGAACCTCCATATCTTAGATACTCATTTCTTGAGGAGGTGATTGATCGATGGGATACTGCAAGGGTCGGTCAAAACCGTAAGAATTAGAATCATAGCAAGGGTTAATCTTAGAGTAGTTTTGATGCCACGGTTGACATTGATAATCTTCATGAGGACCCCTGGTATGTGCTTAATTACACATACCTTTTACCTTTAAAAACGAGCTAAAATAACCAAAAACGGACTTAAAATGCCAAATATATGCTTGTTTTGCTAATTGTATTGTGCAGGAACGGATAACTAAGAAAAAGACGAAAAACAAAGCCAAAACGACAAAACCGGACTCGGAATGGAAAAGACCGTGAAAGACAAAGCCAAATCAAAGCCGGAAAGTCAATCAAGTCAAAAAGTCAACAGAAAAGTCAACTGGTCAAAGACAAAGTCAACCCAAGTCAACCCCGGGGCCAAAGTCAAAGAAATATAAGTTTAGGGACTGAAATTGTCAATCCCTAAACTTATATATAAAGAAGAAAATAGAAAAAAGAAGACAAGGGTGCATTCTGTCATTTTTGCAAAGATACACTCCAAGGACTTGTTCTGCCAAGTCCAAGGAGTTGTATCCACCAAGGACTAATCTTGCAAAGGGTTATATAACTCTTGGGGACTTGTTTTGCCAAGTCCCCAAAGTTATATAACCATAAGGACGACGGGTGTAATGAAACAAGAAACCATTAGGGGCCAAATTTGCCATCTACCCAAACTTACACTCTGTTATACCTCTAACACCTTTTCCCGCTCGTTTTTTCCCTCCCAAACAACTCACGGGTTGTTTAACCCCGTTTTACCCTGTAAACCTTCACCCCCACCATGGATATTCAACTCCCCATCCTCACTACTTTCCCCCTGTTACAAAGGTGCCATGTTGGCAATCCCACACCCCCCAAGGCTAATTCGACGACTAAGATTGACTTTGGAAGAATTAAAGGCCAAGATTAGAGCTGTGAACACTCTCACAAAACAAACACACCTGTGTTTGTGTGTCTACAAGAAAACACAAGAGAAGAAAGAGAAGAAAAGACCTAGTTGTATTTTTTTGGCTATAAAAGCCTTGTAAGCCCATTGTGGCAAGATATTCAGTTTTTAAGTTATATTCAGTTTTTAATTAAGTTTTTATGTCGTTTTTATTGTAGTTTAAAGTGTTTTGAAGTTAATGTCTTTTATGCATTTGTAATTCTCAATTTTAATGAAAAATTAAGCTACTTTTACTCAATAAGCTCTCAATAAGCTCATTAGAGCTTATTCTTGTTAATAAGCTCTAATTCAGCTTAAAACTTGTTATAAGCTCTTAAATACTGTTTTCCTTTGAATTCAATTCATAATTGTTCATGAGGTGCATTTTGGAAGCTATTTGAAGTAATAAGCTCCCAAGAGCTTATTGAGCTTTTTAAGCTCAGGTTTAGAGGCTAAGGAGCCATTAGGACAGGGTTTTTTTAGGCCACTCACTCAGAAAGAGTGGCCTTGGTTCTGAGACAACAAATCCCAAGGTTTCAATTCTCAATTTCCATTTAGCTTAATTTTTAGCTTTAGACACTAGCTTATTTGCTTTTATTCTTTTCAAACATGTTTGTTTAGGTTTAATATCTAGCTGTTTTCAGTTTTCATTAGGTTAAACTTATGTAATCTTAGTTTATAACTTAAAATTGTCATCTTAGTGCAAAAAGCTAGTAGAGAAACTAGCTTATTTTTCTTAATAAGCTAGGATTTTTAGTTTTAAAATAGTTTAAATAGGTCATAATAAGTAGAAGTAGATAAAAGGTTTTCAAAGTTTTAGCTTAAAAATGGATTTTAAACCCACTTTGGTTTGACAGTTTTTAAGTAAAGGGGTGTTTGGGATAACCTTAAAAACGGGTCAAAATGGTTTTGGCATGGGTTATGGCGTTGAGGTTGGTTTTAGCTTAAGTTGTTAAGCTCATATGAGCTGTTTTCAAAAGTATTTCAGTCTTTAAATTGTTTTCCAAGGTTTTCTAAAACCTCTTTTGAAACTGTGAGTTTTTTAGAATACCACAAGTGCTTATTTGAATAAGCACTTGTGGGTTTGAGTTTAAGGTTCAAAAGTGTGTGTTTTGTGTGTTAAAAGAGGGCTGTCACAAGTGCCTTTGCCTTTTTGACTTTGTTAAGTCAAAAGCACCAAGTCCCTTTTGGTCACAGTTTCTAAAAACCAAAAGACCATTTTCAACACCAAAAATAAGCAAGTAAAAATGGTTTTCAAAAGCTCAAAATTGGTGCACAAGCTGTTTAGCTAGTGCACTCAATCTGTTTGAGCTTATTTGTGTTTTTAGAGCTTATTTGACAGCTTAAAATAAGCTGTCAAATAAGCCCTTGAGATTTGCCTTAAAGCTCCCCTGGTGCAAAGGGGGAACTTTAGGGTCATCTTTCTCAGCCAATAAGCACACTTAAGCCCAACTTTTTGGCTTATTTTAAGAGTCTATAAGCTCTTAAATAAGCCCTCAAAGTTTCAGACCTTGAAGAGCTTATTTGTGTGCTTAATTTTAAGCCCAAACATGCCCTTTGGCTGTTTTTGAGCCCCTTAGGCTGAAGGATTGCTTATCTTTTGATTCTGGCTTATTGAGCTTATTCCATAAGCTCAAGTTGTTTCCTAATAGCATTTTAGATTAGTTTAAGTAGTTGTTTAGCTTATTTACTTTTTTTTTCTAGCTTATTTGTCCTAGTCTTAAGCATTTTTAGCCTTTAAGCTTTGTTTAAGCTTTTCTATCACAATAAGCTCCCCACAGCTTATCTAGTTTAGCTTTTCCTTTCCTTTTTAGCTTATTTAAGTTAGTTTAATTCCCTTTTGCTTATTTTAGTCCTTAGCTTAGCTTATTCGACCATAAGTAGCAAAAAGACTTAGAAAAATTGGCTTTTAAGCCATTTTAAGCTTGCTGTCAACTTTAAGCTTATTTTTAAGCTTATTCTCTTGATAAAAGTGAAAAGTGCATTTGTTAAAGTTGTTTAATATAAGCTCCTTAATAAGTTTGTAGTTTTTGCTGAATCTCAATTTTTAATAAGCCAAAAAAATAAGCTAGATAGTAGGGTTTGTTTCGTATTTTTCTTAAACTTCAGGGGCACCCGTTTATACTATAGTGTAAATTGTTACTAGTTACCCCGCCTACCCTTTAGTTTCTTTTCTTACACTTTCTACCCTAGAGTTTTAAAAAAATAAATAAAAGGGGAAGACACTTGGTCCGGGTGAGCAAGACTCGAACCCGGGACCAAGCGATACATCCCCTTTATAACATACACCTCTTACCACTGCGCCCTTGGGTCTTTTTCGTTAAAGACCCAAGGTGTTAGTTATTTAAGGGTGTTTTGAGCCAAAACAGCTAATAAGCTGTTCTAGCTTATTTCGGGGCTTATTCCTTCAGCTTATTTGTGTTTCTTAATTTTCGTAGGAACTTAATATAGTAAAGTAATTTTTGTAAATTTTTCAGAATTTTTAGTAATCGTTTAATATTTTTTATAATTTAATTTAGTTAAAAGTTTATTTAATTCATAAAAAATACAAAAATTATCAAAAAAATATTTTGCTTTTTTAGAAAATTTTCTTTTGTCATCTAGTTTGTAGGAAAAATATAAAATTTTTCGTAGGGTCATTTTTATAACTTTTCATCTTTTAAAGAACGGGTCCGGGTACGGGATTTTGTTTTGACTCGTTTTTGGGTCAAACGAACTCCGTTTTCGGTCTAGTCTTTTTCATTCTTCGTTATTTGGTCCATAGAGTAGTTTAGAAGCGAAAATTTCTTCGTAGGCTTATTTTTAAAGATTTTAGGTTTTCCCCCTTTTGTTCGGGATTCGGGCCTTCGTTTTCTAGTTTAATTTCATAATTTTTAGGGTTTTCTTAAACGTTTTAGTTCGTTATTGTTTAATTTGACTTTTTCAACTTCCCAAACTCATTCCTTCCTTCAAACTCAAATCTTCGATCGTATCGATTTACCATTCCAGCCTCGTTGGGGATTTACGACCCGGGAACATTCTATACTACTTCTCGGTATCATTGATTCTGCTTTTAGACTATTCTTACTATATATTTTATATTTCATTATATTATATATATTTTAAGGTATAGTTTGAACGGATCAATCCTCTAACTGTCATCATGATTTTTTACCATTAATGGGTTGGATAGCCAGTTATGGTAGTGTACTTCCTTCATTATTCCTGCCTCTACGAGTTTCCCAACTTCCTTTTGTATTGCCTGGTTTCTGTCAGCCGCTTACCCTATTTTCTTTTGTCTAACCAGAGAACATCCCTCTCGCACGTTTAGGCGATGCTCCGCAATGTGTATTGGGAGGCCAGTCATATCCGCAGGCTTCCAAGCAAAAATGTCCAAGTTGCGCTGGAGTAGTCCACACAACTTGTTGCGGCCTTCCTCGGTGAGGGTGGAGCCAATCATTACTGTTTGTTCTGGATATTCCGGGTTTATTGCTACTTTGATTCTTTCTTCTATTATTAGCTTGGTAGCTGATGGGGCTTCTTTAGGTCCGAAGACTGCCGCGCATTCCAGCGGAACCAACTTGCTACTCTTTAGGGTAACCACTCCTCCTTCCACCGGGATCTTTAGCATTCCGAGAGCTGTTGACGGAAATGCTTGCAATTTCTGACTCTTGGTCTTCCTATAATTCCATTGTATTGAGACGATGACCTTACAAGCATGAAATTCATCCAGGCCGACGCAGAGTGTTCCTCATCTCCAATCTTAACCAACAATTGTACTTGCCCTATTGGCCATATTATTTCACCACTGAATCTAATCAAAGGGGTAGTGGCTGGTATCAATTGTTTTCTAATTTCCGGACAGAGTCGGTTAAAGCAATGTTCATATAAAATTTTGGAGGCTAATCCGCCATCCACATACATACGGTGTACACAGTGGCCTCCTATTTCAGCCTCTATGATCATTGGACCTTCCGTTCCTTCATCTTCCCCTAGGGGTGGAAAAAAGATTTCTAGATTAGGAGAGAAACTCTGTGTAATCCTTTGTCTAGCCACCATTTCCCAGGGTTGAACCATTAGGATAGCTAACGCTTTATCCTTCCCGGAAGTTTCTCCTTTCTTTGTCACCTTAGGTTGTTCCTTACCGTTGTTTTGTTTAAGTTCCTTAATCAAATGTGTCAGCTTTCCTGCTTTTAGCATTTCCTCAATCTGCTTCTTCAGGTGCATACATTCGTCTGTGTTATGCCCTACTTCACCATGAAACTCGCAAAATTTTGCATGGTTCTGTTTCTCAACCGGGGTTGTCATTGGTGGCGAAGCTTTGAACTTTCCTTTGTCTAAAGCGAAAATTTCTTTGAGGGTTTTTATGAGTAGGGAGAACCGATCATGCTTCCTTTCTGACCTTTGTTGGTTCCGGTGGCCTCCTTTTTTGAAGTTTTGCTTTTGGTTAGCTTCTTGTTGTTTCCATGATGAGAACGGCTTCTTCCGTTCATGGTTAGAGGCTGCTACCTCCCCTCGGAGGAATGCTGTAGTTACCCTCATCATTTCGTCTACTGATTTTAAAATTTTGTCATGTAGTCGCATGATTAGCTCAGGGTTGGTAATCCCGTGCATGAATCCGGAGATTTTCATGCATTCTGGAGCTCCCTTCACGTCCTTGCATTCAAGTTTGTACCTCCGTACGAATTCTGTCGTAGATTCCCAGTCTCTCTGTCTGATGTTGTGGATTTCGACCGGGTCTTTAATTCATTTCTTCTGTTGGAGGTAGTTTTCTAAAAATGCTTTCTTTAAGTCATCATAACTGTCAATTATTTCTTTGGGAAGATCATCAAACCATACTCTGGCATTTCCAGTAAGTGTGAAATTGAACATGTGACACCATGTTGGCATTGCTCATCGTTCCGTCTTGGCAGCGGACTGGAAAATCTTTAAGTGATCTTCTGGGTCTTCGCTTTCGTCATATGTCTTGATGTGACTAGGCATTCGGGTCTTTGGGAAGTCAAAGTAGCGAATCCGATGAGTGAAAGGATCTGTTTCTTCACATACCCATGGTTGGGATAGATCGTCCTCAATGCTCGACTTTTACCTTTTAAATTTTGACTTCCAGTGACCTCCCGCGCTGCCTTCACTTTCTGACAACTCCTCCGTTCTTCTTGAGGATGCTCTCTTGGTATAACGCCTCTCAGAAGCGGACTCCGTTGCTCTCGAACGAGAGTTTTGGTGGCAACTTTCAGTGTCTTTGCGGCAACTATGGTGTGACTAACGCCTTGAGTCGTCTGAGTGTACGGATACACTCTTTCCCTTGTCTCCGAGCCTGTGAAACACACCTTTTTCCAATCTTTTGAACACTGCTTTTTTTCCGGACTCTTTTTCTTAGGAAATTCGAGGCGGTCATGCCTTAGCTCAGGACTTTCGGATCTGCTGTGGACATGTCTTGGTCCGAGCCTTTCCTTGAGGCCCCTTCTTTTGATGGGTGTTCCTGACTCAAAATGACATGAGGTTTCCTCAAAATTGAGACGGGCTTTTACTGCTTTAAGTTTTTCTTGTTGCACCTTCTCCTGGTGTACTTTCTCAGCTATGATTGGCAGAATCTAATAGTAGTTCCTGTCGCAGTATTCCCGTAGGGCTTCATCGGAAATAAGCTTGCCCGGATCCTGCGGAACTGGCTCTTTCCCGAGCGTATTCCTCACGACGAACGTGGGCTGGCTAAGGGGAGTTTGTTCGTTAGTGCTCATGGCGAGTATTTTAGAAAACGCGATTGTATTCGCGGTCCCACGGATGACGCCAACTTTTAGTACAAATTAGGTAATGAGTTAAAAGGGTGGATCTGGGAGGTTGTTGGGCCAGGCCCAAGGATAAGATCTTGTACTAAATCAAGTAATGAAATTATTCCCTGCACAATGAAAGGTAGACCGTTAGTCTTACCGTGAGGACGGACCCCATGATTGGACTCCGGCGTAAGAGTAAGTAAACATATTTGTCAGAAAATGTCAGAGTATATGTGTGTGTAATGTGGTCAGAAAATCATACCTTGTGGGGTGTCAGAGTACCCCTTTTTATAGGTGAGCAAAATATTAGGTTTTACTAATATCTTGCTTATTTCTGTTAGTGGGCCGAAGTGGGACCCTTGTCGGGCAAGGATCCGCTTATAATCGTGTCTTGTGGACTTGGGCTTGTTTAGCAGACTTCTGCTTGTCTTGCGGAAGCATCTTATGGAAGCTTTCCGTTCGTCTTGCTATCTCTGGACCGTAGCCAGTTGGCCTGGCTTAGTCCTAGTCCATTGTGTTTTGCGATTGCTTTGTTGGGCTTGAGCCCATGTATAATTTATGTAGTCCAGGCTCGGAGGCCTGTTATACGTATTATACGTCATCACCGACCAAACAAATCAACCGGAAAAAAGTATATACGTCATAAAAGACACTGATTCTTGGCAACCAGTGGGAGAACCGAGGGCACATTGACAATTTGCTTGAGGGCACTCAACCAATCTTCTATGATTTGAACTTTTACTCCTATATATTATGTGTGTCCGGGAGAGGTTGGTCGGGGGCATCACCCTCACTATCATCAAGGTGGCTCCGCCGTAGGCTACATTGCTCATTTTGATTGATCGAAGGTATGTTTTTCTATTAGTGAATCCAAAGTATTTTAATATTTGACTTATTGATTAATGTATTAATCATTTGTGACAACTAGGCAATACATATTCTTCATAAGGCTTTTTACAAATGTTGGACCAAATAAGTCTATATGTAACAAATGTAAAGGAAGACTGATTGAGTTCTCTATTTTGGACTTACAAGAGGCTCTGTGTTGTTTTCCCTTTTGACAAGCAACACGGGTTTGATCATTTTCCAAAAGTTTTGAAGGTAAACCTCTTACAAGATTTCTTTTAACTAATTTATTCATGGTTTTAAAATTTAAGTGACCTAACCTTCTATGCCAAAGTTTAGATTCATCAGATGTGGCTTTTGCAAAAAGGCAAGTTGAACATCCTTTAGGAACTATGTTCTATAAATCAACACTATACATATTGTTCTTTCTAGGAACTCTAAGTAAAACTTGACTTTCATCAATTAACTTGAAGTTTAAAGATAAAACAATACATTCAGTGTCATTAAAAAGAACACTATTCTTTTTATCACACATTTGTAAGACACTAAAGAGATTAAACTTTAACTCTCTCACAAAATACACATTTTCAAAATCTAGATTACCAGTTTTAATGGTACATTTTCTTGTGATTTTCCTACCTTTGGAGTTCCCTCCAAAAGCAACATATCCTCCATCTATCTCTTCATAGTCTATAAGATAGGACATGTTCCCTGTCATGTGCCTTGAGCTTCCACTATCAATTACTCCTTGATCCTATAAATCTATTTGTGGATTGACCTACACATTAGATAGGAAAATCAGTTTCTTTTGGGGACCCAAGCCATCACTGACTTGGATCTGCCTTGTGCATCAACATAATATGGTGATTGATGCACTATTGTGTTTAGAAACATGGTCTAAAACTTTATGCTTTGGTTTCCAAACCCAACAAGATGAGGCCTTAACAACATTAAAATTATTTCCCTTAACAGCATTAACTACTGCTTTTGGCCTAGCAGTATTAATTTTTTTTACCCTTAACAGTATTAACCTTTTGATTAATATTACTGTTTTTAAATGTTTTGTTCTTATGAATGGGCCTCTTAATAGTTGAATGTGCTGTTTTAGAAAGATATGACATTGGTCTAGCAACATTCACTGTTGTTTTTGAGTAAGAAACATTAACTTGTCTAGCAGTATTAATTGATACTAAACCAGACTTTATTTGTACTGCTCTTGGAACTCAGTTCTTTTTAGCACAGGGGTGAGTCTTTTTAGCAAAGTTTTGATGATTCACCCTTTGAGAATTGTTCTAAACAGGTTTTACCATCCTTTGATTTTGAAACTGTTTTTGATGGTAATTGCAATCAACTTGCAAATGATCAAAGCTTCCACACACATAACAGGTCTTATTAAACATCTCAAAATTGCTTCCTAGTTTTTGAGACATCATATTGTTCCAATTTCTTTGATTGCCTCTTGGAATGTGAGTGTTTTGCCTATGTTGCTCAACTTGTTTAACAATTTTCCTAGCAGTTTTTTCTTGTTATATAGATTTGACAAACTTTTTCTTAATAATACTAGGCCTAACTATTTTCTTTTCAGTTTTAGGCTGAGAAACATCCTCTTCCTCATCATCTGACACTTATTTTTCAATAATTAAGGCATCATCATTCTTCCTAACTACCTTAGGTTCTTCTTTACTAGACATAGCTTTACTGTTCTCAACTACAGGCTCATTAACAAACTCATCTAAACCAGTAAAAGACAAGTCAGATGTTGGAGACATGAAATTTCATGTGTATGGAGGTGGAACTGCATTATAATTTTCATAGCTTAAACCTTTCTTGTAATTGTCAACTATCTGACACTCTATGAGCTTGTTTAAACTTTTAGATGCATGTTCAAATTTATCTACATTAAGTTAAATGCCATCTTTTTCTTTTTTAACTGTTTCAAACTTCTTCCTAAGCTCTCTAATAGTTATTTCTCCTATGTGAATTTCAAATTTTAAGCCCTTAATATCTTGTGAATAAATAGACTCATTTGCTTTATAAACTTTAAGTTTTTCTTTCACAGACTTTAAACCTGTCTTATAAGCTAGAACCATTAACTCAGATTTCTTTAAATCTTTTAATAGTTGATCATTTTGAGATTTAAGAAGTTCAACAGTTTCCAAACAAGATTTTGAACAAATAGAATCATTGGTTACCTCTGTATAAGGGGAGCTTTATGGATTATGAAAAAACTCTCAAAAGTGTAAATATTTTGATATTATATCAAACACTTTGATTTGAATTTTTCAAATGTTTTTTGGAAGGATTGTGATGAAAACCCAAAAGACTGACATTAGTTCTTAAATTTATTAATTATATAGGCGTTTAGGCTTAGGTTTTCAGATCCCATGATCCAGCCAGAACCGGAGGTATCTACCCAGGGATATCCACTGAGTAAGTGTGACGAAAGTCCTGAAGGTTAAGATAAAAAAATAGGAGAAAAAAAGTGAGAAGTGAATAATGCCCGACTGAGATTGAGCTACACTGGAATCAAACCTAACAAGAGTTAGTTATGAAGTCTCGGAATGCATTGGAAGGGGTGTGAATAATGAAAAAATAATGTAAGGATAAAGGTGAAATAAAGAAGCCTCCATACACTTAGGCAAAACCGGTCAAAACATATGCTGTCAGAAACACTCAGGTGTTTTCTGACATTTAAGAACAGTCATGGGACCCAGTCACGCCGCTATGCACAACCACCACGCCAGCTACTCAAAGGTCAGAAAGACTTTGTTTCAAAAACTCACAGAGATACACTTATCTTCAATTGACTTTCTCACTCCGAGTTAAGTAGATATTGAAAATGTGCACTCATCCCAGCCTCCGATCATAAAATCAAAGTGCAGCTATTGACTAGAAGCCAAAAGAGATCACATAAATCTCATTAGGACCCTTGTCCAAATTATTCTTTGCAAATATCACACAATGTGAATTACAAGATACATCTTAAGGTCCTTCGCATTATCCTTGTGATTTTGCCATAACAACAGAGTGAATTCAATCACTATGAAGATGGAAAACCTGCTTTAGGCAACATCATACAAGCTCATGTAGTAACTTGTGCGATTCCTTATGAATCAAACTTGTGACAAACTTTTTAAACAATTTGAAAGAAACGATGGTGCCAATCTATAATAATCAAACTATGATCCTGGAAATGGATCAACGCTTGTTAGAGAATTTTGAAAAGAGATAAACAACTCTCGTGTGTCTCAAAAATAATTTGCAAGTGATACACCGATTGATATTCAAATCAATTTTCTATAACAATCGTTGAGATATTAACTCACTGTTCACTCTATATCGTGCCATGTCTTACTTGAGACGTTCCGATAATGATAAACATGAGAGTACGAATGAATCTAATACTTATTGTTAGAAAGATTCAATATTCACCTTGAAATCCTATCAAGAAGATTCCTTCTTAAAATTGAAATCTATCTGATCACAAGGTCGATCCTCACGGAATCGAAGGTTTCTCCAACCCAAACCTGGCGAATGACAAAGCCATATCGTCCCCCCTGCTTATTGCAAACTTTTTTATCAGGCAATGTAAAATGGTGGTTGAGTTTCCTGTTTCCACTGGCTCACAAGATCCATAACCACGAACGAATCTCATACCCGACCAACAAACATAAAGTCTTCATGAAAGCCTCAAGTACATGTTTTCAAGACTTCCGCTACTTTGGATACCACACAAATCTTTCTAGAAGTGACGAAGTGTTAAAGTTAAAGAAATTCAAGAAAGATGCAACATTAAAGCTTTCAAGAATGGTAATGAAGCTTTCGGTCCAGAAGTCGCAAGTCCCCCAAGGTGCAAATTTCAAAGATGACAAAGATATTGGTGCTATTGGATTGATGATCTCCCAAGAGCTCAAGATCACTATGTCAAATACAAGTTCAAGGAACTAAGCTCAATCCAAGAAGTCATGATCACTAAAACATATTCACGAAAGAAAGTCAGAGTACGATGCTAAAGACTAAGGATAACAGCAAAGGAAATGCAAGGGTTTAAAGAATGTAAATTGGAGTGACCTTCAATATGGGAGATTGTTGGAAACACCGAAAAGTGTCGGCACTTCCAAAGTTGTAACAAGACTTAACACCGTATTAGATAAGGGAATAAGATTAGTACTCTAGTCCGGCCCAAGGCCCATGGTTTGCCCCAAAACCATCCCATGGCCGCCATTGTAACTATTTAAAGACCCTCGTCCTAGTCCATTGGAGAGTGTTGGTTGTTCCATGTTATGTGTTCCATTATTCACACATTCATTAATACATTCATCCATTTCCATCCAATTTCTCTCTAACATCCAACCCACATCTCACTCTTGTTCTTGCTTGATCTTAAGATTACTAGTATTCTACAAATATTAAGACATTGTTCAAAAGTGTTAACTCGTTCTTTATATCTATCAAGCTCAACGGTTAAGGATTCATTATTCTTTTCTTAATTAGCCTTTTCCAAATTATTTACATGATTAATAATTTGTTCTGACATTTGTTCAATCATAGGTAAAATCATTAAATCTTGTTGTGCATACAAATTAGTATCTTGAACAGCTTCCTGTTGCGTTTCTTGCAAATATTAAGAGTACGAAATGATATTTCTATCACTTGTTATCTTAGTATCTATAAAATCAGCAACTGGTGTTTGTTCAAAACCCTGCATTGCATGCACACTTTGATTATCCATATCAGTATGATAGGGTTTATGATGAGGTACCTCTGAGATAACGTCTGAACTATAACTGGAAAGATTAGCCATCAGAACCACCTTTGCATTAGAGATATCATCACAGTCAGAATCATAAGCATCAAGATCCTCAGTCTGGAAAGCAGTAGTGTTTGGAATGGTTGTCTGAGCAGCTTTACCGTCTGGAATGCCTGGATCTGCAAGAAATGCTAGTTGCTCTTCATCCAATATTTGTCTAGCTTCTTGTGCTTCAGCCAACATTGCCTTTTCCTTAAACCATGCAGCATTCCTAGTCCTCTTTGGCTGAGTGTATTGGCTAGCCATGTGACTTTCACCTTGACAATTATAACATTTAACCACCTTTGCCTGCCCTCCTGCATTATTTCCCCCTGAACTAGCAACATTACCCTTATAGCTATTACCAACATAACTTTGTCCTTGCCTTCCTTAAACTTGTTGCACAGTAACCCTGCCGTCTTGAATAGTGGCTTGGTTTCTCGGATTAGAGGAACTTCTAAGTTGATTGTTCGTTAAAGGGAACCTTGAAGAGGCTACAACTATGAGAAAATCCATTCCCTTATTAAGACAGGAAATAGGATCATCTCCTTGATTAAACATAGGAACAGCAAGACCTGAGTCCATTTGAGGGAACTCAGTCAATGGTTGTGTTAAGGATTGAGGTATGTTGTAAGCAATTGGTGGCACAGATGGGTTTGATGAGGTAGATATTGTTATGATGGTAGAACGGATGAATGACTAATTTGTGGTTGTGAATGATGAGGTGGTGGATACATTGGTGAGTATAATTGAGGAAAGTAAACTTATGGAATCATGGTGTTTGGTTGTTGAGGAAACTGTGTGGTGTTGTATTGAGAGTGATAGTTGTTAAGTTGAGACGGTGACTGATTATAGTTAGCAACAAATTCAAGAGGATCTTGGTATCGTTCACGCATCAAGCGAGTTTCATTTGCATGTGGCTTATGTTGTTTGAGATATGAGTACAATTGATCATAGTTTGTAGTATGCAAATCTCTAGCCAACTTCACATCCATCATAAACTTGCTCCATTCTGGTGGTAGACTATTCCAAAACATGGTATTCACTTGGACTTGTCTCATTGACATATTGATAACATTCATGTTATTGACGAGTTGAGCAAATCTCTAGTAGTACTGATACAGTGTTTCACCCTACACAAATGAAAACTTATCAAACTCATGATACAATTTACATTCCTTTTCTTGTAATGACAATTTCGTGCCTTCCATAAGAAGCTTAACTCCATCCCATATCTCTTTGGCAACTTTGTGATGATTCACAATGGCATACACATCCGGTGGAAGACCTTGAAGAACGATGTTTGTAGCTTTTAGATCAGTTAAGAATCATTCTTCTGTTCTCCTGATTCTCAATGTATAATTCCATACGACTCTTCCATGAGTCATACAATGATTTTTCCAACATAGGAGGACGGTTGTCGGCACCAGCAAATAATGATCATAAAATCTGCTAATGTTGTCATTTTGAATTGATTGATTAAATGAGAAAAATAACTTTTTGATCGTTCAGTGATTAGAGGTTGTTGTGTTAAATTGTTGTTTGTTTTAAGTGAATGAGTCTTAAGATTACACGGGATTTTACAATTCTTGATAAAACTGAGAAAATAATTGAATACTTCACAGGATTTTGTAAATCACAGAAAAACCATATAAATCTCCAAGGCAATATGTATAAATCTTCCAAGGTAAGTGTATAAATCACCCAAGTGTAATATATAAATCACGTTAAGAAAAATGTATAAATCGCCCTCTAGAAAGATGGTATAAATCGCTGTCTGAAATCGGTATAAATCTCCGTCAGAATTTGGTATAAATCACCGGTATAAATCGTCGTATACTCGCGTATAAATCGCCTGATCTAAAAACGTATAAATCGCCGAATTCCTCACGTATAAATTGTTGTATTCAAATAGTGTGTATAAAAAGTCGTCTTCAAAAACTTCAAATCACTAAAAGACACAATTTTTGACGTTTTTACTTGATTTTAGTTGTACTTCTTGTTATACTATGACTAGGAGAACCTTAAAAACACAGACGTTATGCTTTATAACACATAAAATTTGAAATCAATATTCTTGTACCCAAAACCCTTTTTGGAACCAAAACAACAAAAAGATGAAGATTTTTGAGTTTTTCCAAAGATTTTCTTGTACAACTACCCTAAACTAAGATAAAAAGGCAAAAAAGTTTATAGCTTTATGGTTTTTAAACCCACAAAAGATGAAAATATCTTGTCTAGGTTCAAACCAAACACACACCTAATACAAATAAGAAAAATGCACACAAAACATAGCTAAAACACCCCATGGCTCTTGATACCAATTGTAGAATATATGATATATCTTATCTCATAATCAAATGACAAGAAAACGAGAGAGAGAGAGTGGAAGGATTGAACACTTTAGAGAGAGAAAGGAAAAAGAGCAATATTAGATTAGAATGAATGAAAGTGAACAACCAACCATCTCCAAGGTGTGGAGAGGGGTATAAATACATCCATTTGGCCGGCCATGGACCCTTAATGGGCTTACCATGGCCCTTGGGCCTTTCTACCTTATCAAGGTTCAAAAAACTATTCAACAAGCCTATCTTACAATATAATGGAAGTGATCGATACTTTTCGTATTTCTAACATGAGCAAAAAGGGATTGAAGAGTTGATTCCTCAACTTTGGAGCCTAAGCATCTATAAGTACAATAGAAATGTTGAGTTGGGTATTCATTACTAGAAAGATGATCGTCAATGGTTTTATAAAGGAAGCATTAGACACAAATTAACTCATGATGTCTATTCCAAGATCAAGTTCATTAGTGTAAAGAGGATTACAGTTGGGAAGAAGTATGGATACAGGTACTTAAAGGATATAGTGGTCTAGAGAAAAAAGAGTACATGTTTGCAGAAGCTGATTTTCTAAGGCTGAATCAGAATGACATCAAAGATATGTATCTACTCAAGATTTAGGACAAGATACACAACATTGATGGCATGGATGAATTTGATTTGATTAATGCTCTACAACTATGCATTCGAAGAATTGTGATGAAGAAGAGAGTTAAAGATTCACAGCTAGGAGTTAAAATCTATCAGACAAAGCTTAAATTGACAAAACCACAATTCATGGCTGGATGTCTCCATCAAAAAGTGTCATATACTACGTTGAGTCATCCCATAGTTGTTGTGTACGAAGGGATTAACAACCAAAAGATTCTAATGAGATACACAAGTTCAGTGATGGTACTCTCAACAAGATTCGTGAAAGGCTTAAAGTGATGCTGAGAGACAACAGGTTGGGATTTGGCAATGCAGGTATAACAGATCATAAGTGGACAAAGAAGGATAAAGACAGGAATAGGTCGATTCTGGAAAATATTGAGAAGACGCTTAAGGAGAGACGAAGGTTCATAAGGCTCGAGCACTTTGTTGGAGGTAGAAGGAATGATACCGACTACAGACTTTTACTTAGGCCTGAGTGACCACCCCTTAGGGGGAGATTGTTAGGATTATATAAACTGTCGGTCACTTAAGGTTATTTATATGTATTATTAGGTATCGTAGTAAACATTATAACTATCTATTGTATCCCACATCACTCCTTATAGTGAACTTGTCAAGTCCCCTTAGCCTATAAAAAGAGGACTAAAGAGAAGGAAGTGGGGTGGTGAAACATAATCTTCCTAATGCATTTCTCTTTTGTCTCTTCTCTCTCTCTATCTAGTTTCCACCCATTCTCTCTCTCTCTCCTTATCTCTCTCTTTTTCTCTCTCTCTCTAAAACTCTAACTCTTCTTGTGTGTGAATGATATGGTAATTATATATTCTCTACAATGCCCGAGTGCACAATGGTGATCAAGTGTTGAGCACAAAATTTTGAAAAATTTTGAAATGACATTGAAAAATTCTTGAAAAATAGTGCTCAGACATCATTTGAGAAACATGCTACATGTTTTGGATACAAAAAATTTGACCTCTATGAGATTTATCCACAAACATTAAAACTTTGGTTTTAAAATCTCTCCCTTAAAAATTAATCCACTTATAAAAAATTGATCCACTTTTTGATACATTCTTATAAGGAAGGGAGTGTTGAACAAACAATTTTGAATGATTTAGAAAAACCTTTTGAGAAATTTATGAAAAATTATGTTCAACGGTTTTGAAACCATTGTAATAAGTATTCTCTTCTTTTTTTAGAGTAAGTGCACTGAAGCGTACACTCCCTTTTGATATTTGGTTCCGGGTTGCAATCTGAATTGATTATAAGCCTTAAAGATGAAATGACATGTTTAGAAAACATTTAAAGAACTCTCGCTCGAAATTTATTTATAACCCTGTGTCATTGTTGAATGACATTTCTAGGATCGTAAATATTATCGATTCCTAGAGACATGTCGAGAAGATTCTTTTTGGTATTTTTAATTTTGTACTATTGTATTTTCTTTTTAAAATTTTCTGATTTTGTATTTTGTTTTTATAGGTTTTATATTTTTGTATTTGCTTTTTCAAAAATATTTACAAGTTGATGTTTGATATATTAAGCAGATTCATTTGTCAGAACCTCCAGTTCTTCTAGAATCAAACATCTCATACCAAATCGTCTAACTAGGTACTCAAACCTTTCTTTTGAAAGAGCTTTCATAATCAAGTCTGCTAACTGGTATACTGTTTTGACAAAGTACAATTCAACAGTACCCTTTTCCACATGTTCTTTGATGAAATGATAGCGGACTGCAATGTGCTTAGTGCGGGAATGCTGAACTGGATTGCACGAGATGGCTATGGCTGACTTCGAGTCGCAATACATAGGTATTTTGTTGAAGTGAAATCGATAACCTGTAAGTTGTGTTCTCATCCACATGAATTGAGTGCAACTAGCAGATAAAGACATACTCGGCTTTCGCAGTTGACATCGCTGTGTAATCCTGTTTTTTGGACGACCAACTTACGAGCTTACCACCTAGGAACTGAATTCCGCCAGAAGTACTTTTAATGTATCAAGAAAATTTGTTGATCCCACTTGAATAGATCTTGCTTAGCTTGTAAAAGGCTTAGTTATATTGAATAAATCCAAGACAACTATGGTAGAAACTTTGATTGAATTTATCAAAGACTATGCAGAATCTAGTCTATGATACTAAGAATAATTCTAATGAAAGCAATAAGAAACAAGATTAATAACAATAGTTTATCAAACTTTCAGCCTCAATATAAAATGAACACTCTTAATAGTGTTAGGGTTTACAAAACCTTGAAGCTACGAATATCAAAGATGTGCGTCTAACATTATGCCCAAGGACCTCCTTTTATACACCAAGGAGTCCTACAAGGCTTACAATACTTTCCTAAGTTATCATGATCTTTTCTATAAACAAACGTAATCTCTTAAACAAATAAGTTATACATATCTTCTTTACAAATAACTAATACTTATCTTCGTAAGTATTCTTGTTCTCCAATCAATCTTTATCTCTTCTCTGATAAGTCATTGATCTCATCTCTGTCAGCATAATCCTTCCAGCAGTAGTAATCACTCAGCAGTAGTAATTCTAAAAATCATATTGAAGTCTTTTGAACCCAACAATCCTCCCCTAAACTTGATGATCATCATCTAAATCTTCAAGTTTCTTCATTAAAAGTCTTCACCATTACCAGGAGGATGCATTCAAACACTTTATTGACCCTTTTCCTGCTTTGTCATGAGCTTGAGTAGTTGATAACACATCTCATTCCAATGCTTCCAAATAGTCACTTTGTATCCTTATAGATTTCTCCATACTTTACTTTTTAGGTCAGGGTCAAACATTACTTTTGGATCACCCAATAACACTCTTTCATAATCCTCATCTGGCCTTGTATTCCCATGTTTAGCTTTAACCAACTTCTAGAGGGTCTCCAAGTCTCCTCTATTAATATTCTGGAGCATCTTAATCATTGATAAGTATCTTTTTGAACTTCCATCAACTCTTATCAATTAAAAGTATCTAAACTTTTCTTCTTTAACAATCTTGTATTCAACAATCTTGAGGTTGCTAGAGGTATAGCATCAATTGCTACCTCATCATCTTTAACTATCTTAATATGCTTTTTCATCTCTGCCTCCTCTTGATCATCATCTTTTTCAGCTTCTACATGCTCATCTATCTTCTGCTTCTTTGAGTTATCAGATTCAAGCTCATCCCCTGCTCTTTTAGAACTTCCTTCTGTTCTTGTCTCACTGCTTTTCACCAACTCTGTATTCATGTCTACAAAAGTGTTTACCCTTTTCATCTCTTTATCAAACATCCCCTGAATCTCATCATAACTTTTGCTCTTCAGCTGATTGTGTTTGTATCCAGCCATGTTTTTTAAATAGGTAGACATTGTATTTCTATTTTATGCCTTAGTTGGTGGCTTGCTCCTTTTCTCTTAAGCTCTTAATGCTGTAAAGTGTTTCTTTCTCTTCTCCAAGAGTTCTACAAACAACTTTGACTTTTCTTCAATACTCAACTGTTCTTGTTCTTCTGTTTGCATTTGTTGAGCCAATTGAAAGTCAGCATCTATCATAGCTTATGTGTTATCTCATGATTCAAGTAAAGCTATGTTGGCTTCTTCTTCCTTTAGTCTTGAAAGCCTCTCTTCTTCTTCCAATTTAGCTTGTAGTTAAGCTTCAAGATTCCTAGCAACTTCTTCATCAATTGCAATTTGATCTTTCTTCTTCAAAGGTTTTTCAGGCTCAACCATTATTGCCTTGCCTTTGTCTTTAGCCTGTGGAAGTTGTGATGCTTGTGAATGTGATGATGTTGTTTTGAATTCACTTGGCTCTTGAACCTCAACCCCTCTAGCCTTAGGTCTTGTTGTTGTAGCAGTAGTTGTAACAACTTTGGGTTTAGCTGCTTTGATCTCTATTAGAGTCTGAGCCAGAGTCAACTCATCAATAGTTGTTGTTGGAGCACTAGCAGTAGTAACTTCAACATTAGCAGTAGTAACTACTTCACCAGCAGTAGTAACTAGATCAACATCACTAACTTCTTTTTCAGCAACTTCTTTTTCAGCAACAACTTCTTCACCTTGTAAATCATCTTGTACATCAAACAACATCTCTTCATCATTTCTTTCTTGAGTCTCATCAATCAAGGTCACTTCTGCATCAGCATCAAGATCAGTTATTTTCTTCCCCTATTTGGATGCATCCTCCTGAGCACTCAAACTAACATCATTAGAGGATTCTACCCTACTAGCTGAACCAACCTTTCTTAACCTTTTGAGCCTTGAAGTTCTTGACTTCCCTCTTTTTTCTAACTGCTTAACTCTCTTCTTTAAACTAGCAATCTCCTTTGCTTGAGCAGTCTTTGCTTCCTCCAAATCAAGAACCTACTTTTGTAGTTTGGTACATAAACTCATCAATTCAGTAAGTTGCAATCTATCCTCACCACTTGGAGGTAGATCACAGGAAGGGGTAGATAGAGGTTCCTCATTAGTAGCCTCATCAAGAATAGGCTCTGTAGGACCACTGTCCTCCCTCTGTTTTCTTCTGGACTGTTTTTTAAGGCTTAAATGATGATGGTTGAGTAATAATGGGTGTGGAATGAGAATCAGTAGGAGCAGCTGAATCTTCACCCATATCTTATGGAGCATGAACCATCATTGTTTGGAAAAGAGGTGTGACCTTACCAAAAAAACCCTTTCCTGATCTCTTTATTTTAGCAAACACCTTCTTGTGTGGGAAGGGGTAACATAAATCCCTGTATGTTTGATCATTCCTTCAACTTTATTGTCTAGGAATACTTGTACAAACCTTAGATACATAATAAATTTAACCCCACCATCCAAGTTTTTCACCATATTGTCAAAAATGTACTTGAAAAAGTTAAATTTTTGGGTTGTAGCAAGACAGATGATAGTAGATGCCATAGTGCTACTAAATTTATTCCAGGCTGTAGTCTTAGCACTAAGACATTACAGGATGGTATGGATAAGAAATTTCTATTAGGATGAAAAATAAGCTTTATAGAATGTAAGCTTTTGAGTAAGATTTTCAAACCCCATTATTTCCAGTTCTGCAAAAATGGTAGCAGTAGGTAGGCAATCTGTTCTTTCAGTATCTTCTAACTTAAGATCACATCTTATACTCGTCTCAGTGATGATCACCTTCTTTTTATCAACTAAGGCTTGTATTTGTCGTTCCCCATTGACAGTTTGTACCTTAGCAGTAGCCCAGAATTGCTTAATGCATGAATTATAGATAGTTGGATTCACCGTTAGTGCATATCTGATAGAACTTGCTTTCTGAAAAATCAATGATTTGTTCAAACCCCTCACTTTCTTTAAGTTTATCTAATAATGCGACTAGATTATGCGTTTCAGCAAATTTTAGGGTTAACATTGTGATGGGTTTTGAGGATTAAAGATGAAATTGAGTTAGGGTTTATGATTAGAGAGTATATCAAAGTGTAAAATCGATCGAATGAATGATTAAAACCCTTAATCGAAGTATTTATAAAATCACCCTCAATAGCATTAACTTGAACTGGCAAAATTTAGTTAAGCCTAACAGTATTAACTAACCCAGTAGTAGGAAGTTATGCCTGGCAGCATTAACTTATGCCTAACAACAATAAGTGAATGCCTAGCAGCATAAACTAGTACTGGCAGCAGTAAGTTTAAGCTTAGCAGCATTAACTTTGATACACCAGCATTAACTCCAATTTCATTCCAAAAAGCATTTCCATCATGAATTTTAAATCTCACAAGCTCTCTTTCTATTTTTGATCTCACAATATCTCTTATTTCTTTTTCTCACCAATTCACTCTATCTGTTTTTATATCAAACAACTCTCTTTCTGTTTTTCAACTCACTATATCTCTCATTTCTTTTTCTCACCAATTTACTCTATCTGTTTTTATATCATTAATCAAGATACCTTTCAGACAGTTTGGTACAAAATTCCATCAATTCTTTTAGTTTTATGCGGTCCTCCCCACTTCCAAGTGTGTTAACTCTTGAGAGAGGTGGATCATTAGACTGTTTAGATGCAGCCTCAAACCTAATTTGAGCTTCTACACCCCCCAATATGGTATTTTAGCACCTGGGACCACTACCTGAATCAGTTCCCTGAGGAAAAGACTCATTAAGTGTTGCCATGGATTGGGTCCTATTTATGTTACCACTGTCTTGCTCTGCCTCTAAGCTAGAAGCAGTAGTGGCAACCCTTTCCATTCTGTCTTCCCACTCCTTAATGACAGTCTCATCTGATACAAGGGGAATAGGTCCACTAGACTGAGATATCTTAGTGGTCCTTTTGGCTTTCCTAGGTTCTTGAGTCTTTTAGGGTTAAGATAATAATGGAACAATGATTGGTTCAAGATTAGGTAGTGAAGCAGTTGTGGATGTGTGTTGGGGTTCAGTAAGATTTCCTGACCCTTCACCCACTTCTGCTTGTAGTTATGCAACATTTCATTTCGTTACAAGCATCCTTTGTGTATAATCAGCTTTATAGTAACATAAATAACCTCCCCTTAATCGATACTTCAGAGGTTAAGCATTCCAATACTTGCAATCAGATATTGAAATCTGCTAACATCAAATGCCTTTATGAGTAAATCAGCAACATTGTGATCAGTTGAATCTTGATCACTTGAATTAATCTCTTCTCATATGAATCCCTGATGAAGTGATGTCTAATTTAAAGTGCTTAGTCTTTGAATGAAACACTGGATTCTTAACTATGTAGATTGTGCTTTCATTGTCAATGAAAATATTGGTGTTCATAAAGTTGTATCCATAATCAAGCAATTGATTTTGGATCCATAACACCTGTCCACGACAATTAGCAGCAGCAACATACTCTGCTTCAGTAGTGGAGTTAGCAACTATAGTCTGCTTTTTTACATTGCCATGAAATCAACCTTCTTCCAAGAAATTGACAACCTCCTGTTGTGGATTTCCTGTCTAAGCTAGCACCAGCATAATCACTATCAGAAAAAGCCTCCAATTCAAATGGTGAATCTCTAGGATACCAAAGGCCCAATTTAGGATGACCTTTTAAGTATCTAAATATTCTCTTCACAACATAAAGATGTGAAGTCTTTGGTGTAACTTGGAACCTTGCACAAGCACAAACAACAAACATTATGTTAGGTCTAGAAGCTGTTATGTACATCAATGATCCAATCATTGATCTGTATAAATGAACATCCACATCTGCAGCTTCTTCATTCTTGAGTAATGCTTTGTTAGTCTCCATGGGAGTGCTTGTTGTCTTCACAGTGGCAAAATCAAACTTCTTTAAAATATCAGCCACATATTTGTCTTGGCTAATGAAGATTCCATCATCTTTCTGTTTTACCTGCAACCCTAAGAAGAAAGTGAACTCCCCCATAGAACTCATCTGGAATCTCTTATGCATCATATGTTCAAACTCAGTGCATAAAGACTTTTTAGTAGACCCAAAGATGATGTCATCTACATACACCTGTACAAACAGGATATCACCTTTGTCCTTCTTGATAAACAAAATCTTGTTTATAGTCCCTCTTCTAAATTCATTTTCTAATAAATAGGTAGATAAGGTCTCATACCAGGCTCTAGGAGCTTGATGTAAACCATATAAAGCTTTTTCTACCTTGTAAACTTTGTTAGGAAACTCTAGATCTTCAAACCCTAGAGGTTGGCAAAGCATTAACTCATCTTTAACTGTGCCATTCAAAAATGCACTCCTTCACATCCATCTGATATACAATGTAGTTCATGAATGGAGACATAGGCTAAGAAAAGGCCTAATTGCTTCATCCTAGCAAATGGAGCAAAACTTTATATAATCTATTTACCCTCCTCTGAGTGTATCCTTGTGCTACCAGCTTGCCTCTTGTTTCTAACCATATATACTCTATTTATCTTCTTGTTTCTGTATCCATCTAGTACAATGGCTCTCTTTTCCATATGGTATCAACCAAAGTCAAACCTTCTATATTTAAACTGTTAGAAGCTCATCCTGCTTGCTTCTATCCAGCTTGGATCTAGTAATGCTCTTGATTACCTTTTTTGGGCTCGGCTTGTGATAAGAAAACATGCAAACATATTATTCTGAAAATCTTTATCGGTTGATTCTCATTGCCCTGAAGGAAACAAACCATGTTCGTCACAATCTTTGTCATCCTTCTGGTTTGACGGTGCTGAAAGTATATTCTCTAATGATTTGTTCAAGTAGAGATCCTGTGAACTCTTGTAATTGGAAATAGGACTGAAACGCATAGTTGTACCAAATTATTCATGTCAGCCTTTTGTACCAACTTCTTCTATTCATCATCAGAATAGGACAATATCTTTCACAAATTAATGCATATTTGGTTCATCATTATCATTGACTATTATTCTAATCAACAACATTATCTTCTTTTGCTTGCTGTATTATAGATGAATCTACAGTATTAATATTGTAGTACTGTTAATACTTTCATCTGCTCTTGATTAACTGTTGGCTATCTTTATTTGGCACATCATTTTTCTTCATTCTCTAGATATTCATCGTTCATCTTTTCCTCCTCCCTTGATGGTTTGAATCCAGCATCAGGAGAATCCTTTGAACTTTTAGAGAGTGATGGATAAGATGTCAATAATGGTAGTAGTATATGCTCTTGATCAGGTACTATCTTCTTCCCAGCTTGACATGCATCAATGTTTTCTTTGGTACCTGCATTACCATCAGTTTGATTCCCTATAACAACTGGCTTATAATTCATAGATTTTGTTAGTGTATCAATATCAAAAAGCCATTTTGGTCTACTTCTTGCAATATTAGGTATTTCTTCACTAAACTTGACATGCAGGTTCTCTTCTACTATCCTAGTTCTACTATTGAATACCTTGAATGCTTTGCTATTGGTAGAGTATCCTACAAAGAACCCTTCACCAACCTTTCCATCAAACTTACCTAGGTGATCTAATGTATTAAGAACAGTAACAGGACACCCAAATGGTCTCATTAAGCTTAAGGCATGTTTTCTACCTAGAAAAAGTTCATAAAGGGTCTTGTTGTGAGGCTTGATAACTAACACCATATTTTGAACATAACAAGCAGTATTAACTGCTTCAGCCCAAAAGGTAGTTGGTAACTTTAAATTAGCTAGCATAGTCCTAGCAGCCTCTATTAGTGTTCTATTTTTCCTTTCTGCTACTCCATTTTGTTGTGGAGTCCTAGCAACACTAAATTCCCTCTTAATACCCTTCATTTCACAGAACTAATTCATGACTTTATTCTTGAATTCAATCCTATTGTCACATCTAATCACTTTCACCTTAAGGTCTATTAGATTTTCTATGCCAGTTATAAATGTTTTAACGATTACACATCTTCAAAATCTAATTTATCTGTACTGATTTTACCTTTACCAGTAATTCTACCTCCTTTGGGATCTCCTCCAAAGGCAACAAATCCACCATCAATTTCTTCATAATATAAGAGGTAGGACTTGTTTCCAGTCATATGCCTAGAGCATCCACTGTCAATTACTCCTTTTTCCTACAATTCTAGCTGTGGATTGCCCTGCATAAAAAGTAAGAGAATCAGGCTCTCTTGGGGACCCAAGCCATTACAAACTTGGATCTGCCTTGTGCATCAACATAGTTAAATCTTTTAAAGTTTATTGATGCACCATTATGTCTGGATACATGGTCTAAAACTTTTTGCTTTGGTCTCCAAACCTAACATGCAGAGGCCTTAACATCATTAGCCTCATCACTTACTACTGCTTTTGGCCCAACAGTAGTAACATTTCCCTTAACAGTATTAACTTTTTCATTGAAATTACTGTTCTTATTTGATGTAAACATGTTAAATGGCCTTCTAACATGTGAATGTGCTCTATTAAAAACATTTGATGCTGGCCTTGCATAGTTCACTATTGGTTTTGGGTAAGCAGTATTAATTGGTCTGGCAGTATTAACTGATACTGCTGCTCTTGAAGAGTTTTGCCTAGCAGTATTAAGTGTTTTAAGGCCAGATTTCATTAAGACTGCTCTTGGAACAAAATTTCTTTTTGGATGAGGGTGAGTCATTCTTTGAGAATTTTGATGATTCACCCTTCTAGCATTGTTCCATACAGGTTTTTCCACCATTTTCTTTTCATAGAAATCACAATCTTTGATCAAATGGTTAAAACTGCCACATACATAGCAAGCCTTATTTTTAAACTCAAAATTACTTCCTAATTTCTGAGTCATCAAATTATTCTAGTTTCTCTGGTTACCTCTAGGACTTGATGTTTTTTCGTTGGGTTATTAGCATTTCTTATTGTTCTCTACCTTCTTAACAGACTCCCTAGGTGATTTCACATGCTCATTAGTTTTAACAAATTCTACCTTAGCATTACTAGGTTTTCTCTGTCTAGACTTAGACTCAGTCTCATTCTTATTCTCACTGTCAGATATCCAGTCTTCAATAAGTGGTTCACAAACAGACTTAGATTTTGACTCACTAGTCTTAACTTTACTAGTTGCTTATGCAGAGTACACCTAGTTTATGACTTAATAAAACCCATATTCATCAGCAAGTACCAAATCAGGTTTAGGGGGCATAAAGTTCCCAGTATAGGGAGGGGAACCGCATGATACCCTTCACCTGTTTTATACTTATCATTCTCCTGACTATCAAACACTTGACTATCATACACTTGACTATCATACCCCACACTAATCTTAAACTTATCACTTACTTGACTATCTAATAGTTTGCTTAGGTTCTTAGATGAATTTTCAAAGTTTTCTAAGGTAAGTTTTAAATCGTCTCTTTCTTTTTCAGCTTTTTTAAATTTCTTTCTAAGCTTTGTTCGTGCAACTCTCCATAAACAATAATTTCAAGTTTTAAAATCTTTTTGTCCTCTTCAAAAACAAGCCTATTTCTTTTTATACACATCCTATGTTCTAGCCACTCTCATCATTTAATTGAGACTTATTAAAATCTTTTGTCAGATTATCATAATGTTCTTTGAGAGTTTCATAAGATTTTAAACATGCTTTAGAACAAGTTGATATCTCAGTGTCTGAGCTTGAAGAACTTGAAGAACCTAAAGAAGTATAAGCCATAAGTGCAAAATTGGTAGGTCCTTCTTTAGCCTGGTCACTCCAATCATACCCAAATCCATCTTGAGCCACCAAAGCTTTTGCATATGTTGTTTCCTCAATTGGCATAGTCCTTTTTGTTATCTCCCTATTTCTGTTGTATTGATGCTTAGGAGCCCTGCACTTCCTAGCATAATGACCTTTTATGTGGCAATTATAACATTTCACCTTGGTCTTGTTAAAGCCAATGGTATCAGTCCCATTAACACCTAGATTCCTTCATGTCTTCTTGAGAAATCTCCTTGCTCTCATTGTCAGCATTGCCATCTGCCACTTCAAGTCCATCTCCTCTAAATCATCAGATATTAATTTACTTTAGATCTTTATTGTCTAATTGTAAACTGTTAGACTGACTAGCAAAGAAGGAGTAGATTACAACATCACTTAGACTATCAACATTTGGTAAAGTAGAAGCATTATCCTTGGAGTTAACAGCGAAAACACCATGAGTAGTCTTAACTGCTTCATTGGTGCTGCCAGTGATATTGGAAGACACAAAAGCTACGTTTTATGTGTTTCGGCTTGTGCTAGATGACCCTATGACTTCAACTTCATAAATCTTCAGATTGTTGTACAAGTCATCCATGCTTAGAGTTTCTAAATCAGGTTTGTTCCTCCAGATCAAGGTATGAGTCTTCCATTCTGATGGGAGACTTCTTAATAATTTAAGATTCATATCTTCTTGAGAAATAGTTTCACCCAGAATCTCTAGCTGACTGATAAGCTTTTAAAGCCTATCATAGGTTTGATCAAGTCCTTTTGAGCTTGATCCAATGAAATTATCATATTGTTGCTTTAGAAGTGTCTTCTGAGTTTTCTTTGACTCCTTATTGCCTCTAAACCTCTTATGTATGGCTTCTAGAAGAGACTTGGCATTTTTGTAGGAGTTAAACTTTAGTTGATGTTCATTTGGAAGAGCCATCAACAATGTACCTCTTGCCTTTAACTCATTCTTCCTTGCTAACTTCTCTTCTGCAGTTGTGGAGGATATGTTTGCTCAATACCATCAACAGTTCTCTTTGGTGGAGGTGAGTCACCATTTACTATTACTTCCCAAAGAGCATAATCCGTCATTAGGAAGTACTGTTCGATCCTCATCTTCCAAAGCTCAAATTCGCCTGGATTGAGCACTAGAAGTTTTGCAGCAGCAACCACTTGTGCAGATACTGACTCCATCTTTTCTTGAAACAAATAGATCTTGTGTGTAGAATGGTTCTTCTTATTCAAAGTTTCTCAAACAAGCTCTGATACCACTTGTTGATCCCACTTGAATAGATCTTGCTTAGCTTGTAAAAGGCTTAGTTGTATTGAATAAATCCAAGACAACTATGGTAGAAACTTTGATTGAATATATCAAAGACTATGCGGAATCTAGTCTATGATACTAAGAAGAACAAGCAATAAAACAGTGACAAACAAGATTGTATAATACCAAACTTTAAGCCTCAATATATTAATACAAACACTCTTGATAGTGTTAGGGTTATACAAAACCTTGAAGCTATAAATGACTGAATATGAAAAATGAGATATATGAACTACATGCCCTAGGGTCTCCTTTTATACACCAAGGAACCCTAATGGGCTTACAACGCGTTTTCTACTCATACATATCTTTTCCTAAAATATCTCATACATATCTCTTTAGCAATACTAAAACAGACTAACAGTACTAACTAAGTGTAACATCAGAAACTCTTCTAGCAGTAGTAACATTTTGTACTAGCAGTACTAATATTACACTAGCAGTAGTAATGACTTAGAACTTTTTCTTCAATCTTGAGCAGCAGCAGTAACTCCAACCAGCAGTTGTAACTTGAACCAGCAGTAGTAACAGTTAAGAATCCTTTTATTCCCAACAATCCTCCCCTAAACTTAATATTCATCATATTAATCATCAAGTTTCTTGAATAAAATATTCTTGAACCTCGGGAGGATAATCCAAACATTTCAAGGATTCTTGAGCTGTTTTGTAATGAGCTTCAAAAGCTGATAACATGTTTCATTCCAATAGTCAGCTTGCAGCTTCCTATTCAGCATGTCAGTGATGGTTGTAGGTGAAAGGGGATATCTTTTCTCTACAAGCATATAGATGTGCATGTTTTCAAATCTCACAAAATGAATTCCACAAGAATCATATAGCTTATAAAGCAATATCTTCTATCCTTGTAGATTCATCCATATATTATCTTCTAAAGCAGTATCTTCTATCCTTGTAGATTCCTCCATATATTATCAATGTAGATTCCTTCATATATTATCCATATCTACAAATATGTTCACTCTTTTCATTTCTTTCTCAAACAAAATCTGAATCTCCTCAAAGCTTTTATTCTTCAATTGAGTGTGCTTGTATCCAGCCATGTTCTTCATATAAGTAGACATTATGTTTATCTTTTGAGTTTTAGTTGGTGGTTTTCTTCTTTGCTCTTCTGCTCTAAGTTTTGCAAAATGTTTCTTCCTTTTATCTATGAGCTCCACAAATAATCTTGACCTTTCTTCAATAGATATCTCTCATTGCTCTTATGCCTGTAATTTTGCAGTTAACTCATAGTCTGCATCTATCATAGCTTGAACATCACCCCACTCAGCAATGTTTGCAGCTTTACTAGCTTCTTCTTCTCTTTCTCTTTCAAGCCTGGCTTCTTCATCTAACTCTACTTGAAGTCTCTAAGCTACATCAGCATCATATTCAATTTGATCTTTGCCTTTCACTTTCACTGGTTTCTCAGACTCTTGCATGATGCCTTTTCCTTTATCTTTTGTTGGAATCTAAGATTGAGGTCTTGATGTTGTTGTTGGTTCACTTGGCTCTTTAAACATTACTCCTTTATCTTTTTGTGATCTTGAAGCACTACTTTTGATCT
>BQNB010025206.1:0-51170 GCA_026074375.1 Tanacetum coccineum
TTTCTAGCTTAATTTTTAGAGAGTTAAAATAGTTTTTAGCTTTTGCTTTTCATAATACAATAAGTTTTTAGGTCATTAATCATCTTTTTCAATTTGCTTTTTCAAAATAAGCTATTTTACTAATCTGTTTTTAAGCTGCAAAAGTAACTTTTGCCTTTTCAAAATACAATATAACTCAGTACCTACTGAGTTTGAAACCTGTTTTCAAACAGCTTTTTCAATAAGCTCTAGTTTTCAAAAATAGTTTTAAAAAGCTTTTTCAAGTAGTCTTTAAGCTAGTTTTTTAGAAAAACCAAGTTTCATTTCATGAAAAGCTCATTTGGTTGCTTAATATTAAGCTCAAAGTCTGTCTAAGGGACTGTTTGGTTTTAAGTTTCTAAAAGTGCTTATTTTGAATTTCTAGCTTATGGCTTGTTCTTTGTGCTTATTCTTGTTCATTTAGCTCTTTAGGTTAGTATTAGCTTATTAGTAGCTTAATTTGTCATAAACTTAGCTTATTGTGGTCTTTTAGATTATTAGTTTTAGAAAAAGAACCAAAAAAAATAAAGTTAAGTGTTTCTGTCAAGTTTTTAGCTGTTTATAGCTTATTTAGGGTTTTTCATAAAAAGTTTTCTTTATTAAAAGTGCTTATTTTTAGCTTATTTACAACTTTACTTTTATAAGTTTTCTAAAAAATAAAAAAAGGGGAAGGTGGAAATCGGGGGTGAGCAAGACTCGAACCCCCGACCTCAACACCCTCTACCCTTTTATAGCACACAACACATACCTCACTACCTACGCGCCCTGGGGTCTTTTTCATTAAACCTTTACAACATTTAATATTTATACACGTTTTCTCCTATTTAGTTTATAAGCTGTTTTAAGCTTATTACACAGCTTATTCTATAAGCTGTGTAACCAAGCTTATTTTTCCTAGGTTCGTTTTAGTTCAAGCTATTTTCTGTATTTTTTTTAGAATTTTTAGAATTAGTTTAGTATTTTTAAACATTAATTTTTATTAAAAACTTTAAAAAATCATAAAAAATAGAAAAATAATCAAAAAAATATAAATCTTTTTTAGCAAATTTTCTTTTATCGTAAAGTTTATAGGAAAATTAGTTTTGTTTCCGTAGGGTTAAAATTGCAAAATTTCATTTTTTAAAGAACGGGATTCGTTCCCGTTTACATTTTTCGTGTTTCTAAGCTCATTTTAATTCCGTTTTTGTTCTAGTTTTCTTTAAACTTACTTTTTAGTCAATTAGAGTCTATTAAAAGAGCAAATTTCATCTTAAGGTTAATTTTGGAAATTTAAGGTTTTTAACTACCGTTTAGGGTCCCGTTTTGCGATTTTAGTTAAAGTTTAATTTCCCGTTATTTATTTTCGTGCTTAATTGATTATCATCTGATTATTTTAATTTGTAGAAGTAGACAATCAAATCAATCTTTGTTTCCAATTCAAATCATTGTCCGAACAACAAACGTGGACTCAATTTCACAAATCGTTGGGGAATAACGACCCGAGAATCATACTTCCCGGTTAATATATGTATTATATTATATATATTTGTGAAGATTTTCCTTTTTACCTTTGTCCTCAAGGGTTGTTTGGTAATTTTCATATCATATTATATTTTATATTTACGTGTGTTATTTTTTTAACGAACCAGTGCTTCACAGAGTTTTTGTTTAAGGAGTTGGAAAGCTGATTCTTGTTCTTCGCCCCATATATAATTCTTGTTTTTCTGGGTTAATTTAGTCAAAGGCTTTGCAATCTTTGAAAACCCTTTGATAAATCTTCGATAATAGCCAGCGAGTCCTAAGAATTGACGCACTTCTGTAGGTGTAGTAGGAGATGTCTAGTTCTTAACAGCTTCAATCTTGGCAGGATCAACCTGAAGTCCTTAACTATCAATGAGATGTCCAAGAAATTGCACGATACAAATCTAGAAATCACATTTAGAGAACTTGGCATACAATTTCTCTTTTTGGAGTAATTCCAAGATTATTCTCAGATGATTTATGTGTTCTTCTTTGTTACGATTGTAGATAAGAATATCATCGATAAATACTATTACGAATATATCTAAATATGGTTTACACACACGATTCATGAGATCCATGAATACTGCAGGTGCGTTTGTTAAACCAAATGGCATGACTTGAAATTTATAATGTCTGTATCTTGTTCTGAAAGCAGTCTTAGGAATATCTTCGCCCCTTACTCTCAGCTGATGATAGCCTGATCTTAAATTAATTTTCGAGTAAACGCTTGAACCTTGAAGTTGATCGAATAAATCATCGATCCTGGGTAATGGGTATCGATTCTTTATGGTAAGTTTATTCAACTCTCGGTAATCGATGCACATTCTGAAAGATCCGTCTTTCTTTTTAACAAATAAGACATGAGCTCCCCAAGGTGATGTACTTGGCCGAATGAAACCTCGGTCTGCTAGTTCTTGAAGCTGGTTAGATAACTCCTGCATTTCTGAAGGAGCCAATCAATAAGGTGCTCGAGCTACAGGTGCTGCTCCGGGAATTAAGTCGATTTAGAACTCTACTTGGCGAATGGGAGGAAGACCAAGTAGATCTTTAGGAAAAACATCTGAAAATTCTTTGACTACGGGGATATCTTCTAGTCTTTTCTCGTCTGATTTCTTTTCCATTACTTGGATCATGAAAACTTGACAACCTCGGGATATATATCTTTCGGTTTTTATACAGGATATGAGATTTAGCCGAGTTTTACTTCGATCACCTCGAATGATTAGAGTTTCACCGTTGATAGGAATGTGAACGACTTTCTCGTCACAGAGAATTTTGGCATGATACTTGGACAACCAGTCCATACCGATGACAACGTCGAAACTACCAAGTTTAATCGGCATGAGATCGATTTCGAAAGGTTGATTTAACAAAGTTAGAGTGCAGCCTTTGATAACAGTGTTTGTGCTTACTAAGTTTCCGTCAGCCATTTCGATATCATAAAAGGTATCTATTGTAATAGACGGATTATTTAGCTTAGAGGCAAGAGATATGGATATAAAGCTTTTATCAGCTCCAGAGTCAAATAATACTTTGGCTAAATGCTGATTTAGAAGAAACGTACCCGTAACTACGTTCGGGTCTTGATGAGCATTCTTATCTTTCAGCATGTAGCGTGGCGTGCGGTGAGCTTGGGCATTGATGTTGGTCTTTCGACACTGATTTCTATAATGCCCTTTTTCTCCACAGGCATGACATACAACTGTTACTGGTAGTTGATTACTTCTAGTGTTTGGCTTCTTGCTCAAATGGCCCACCTTGTTGCAAATATTACATTTGCCAGTACAAGGTCCAGTGTGATGGAGATTACATCTCTTGCACAAAGGGAGGTCTCTGGCATACCTATTGTTTCCAGATGGAGTAACAGCATAAGCTCTAACAGCTTCTTGCCTTCGGTTTTGTTGTAGTTGGTGATTGTTGTAGCGATTGTTGGTGTTGGTGTTGCGGTAGTTGTTGTTGCTGCGGGAGTTGTTGTTGTTATTATTGGTGTTGCGGTAGTTCTTAGAGGCAAGAGATATGGATATAAAGCTTTTATTAGCTCCAGAGTCAAATAATACTTTGGCTAAATGCGATTGTTGGTGTTGGTGTTGCGGTAGTTGTTGTAGATCTTGAGGAAAAACATCTAAAAATTCTTTGACTACGGGGATATCTTTTAGTCTTTTCTCGTCTGATTTCTTTTCCATTACTTGGATCATGAAAAACTAGAAGACAACCTACGGGATCATATAACTTTTTGGTTTTATACAAGATAAAAGAGATTAGCCGAGTTTACTTTGATCACCCTCGAATGAAGAGTTTCATCACCGTTTGATGAGGAATTGTAACGACATCTCAGTCCACAGTGATTTTTGCATGATACTTGACAACCAGTCCCATACCGATGACAACTCGAAACTAACAAGTTTAAATCGCATGATATCGCTTTCAAAAGGTTGAATTAACAAAAATAAGAGTGTTAGCCTTTGATAACAGTGTTTGTGCTTACTAAGGTTTCCTGTCAGCCATTTCGATATCATAAAAGGTATCTATTGAATAGACGGATTTATTTAGCTAAGATGCAAGAGATATGGATAAATAAAGCTGTTTATCAGCATCCAGAGATAAATAATACTTTGGCTAAATGTGATTTTAGAAGAAACGTACCCGAATCTACGTATCTGGTCTTTGAATTGAGCATTCCTAACCTCTCAACATTTAAGGCTCTATCATGGGCATTGATTGTTGGTGCTTTCGCACTGATTGTATAATGCCCTTTTTTTCCTCCACATGCATGACAAACAACTGTTACTGGTAGTTGATTACACCCAGGGCTGTCTTCTGCTTTTCGGACAGTTCCTTGCTACAGATGGTCCCCACCGTTGTTTGCACAATATTACATTTGCCAGTATAGAGGGTTGCCCGGCTTGATGGAGATTACGATCTCTTGCAGCAGGAGGGAGGATTCTCCGTCATACCTATTGTTTCTAGTATGTGAGAAACAGCATAGAGCTCATAACAGCGTTCTAGCCTGAGGCGGGTTGGGTTTTGGGGTGTAGTTTGGTGATTGTTGTAGCGATTGTTGGTGTTGGTGTTGCGGTAGTTGTTGTTGCTGCGGGAGTTGTTGTTGTTGTTGGTGTTGCGGTAGTTCTTAGAGGCAAGATATATGGATATAAAGCTTTTATCAGCTCCATAGTCAAATAATACTTTGGCTAAATGCGATTGTTGGTGTTGGTGTTGCGGTAGTTATTGTAGATCTTCAGGAAAAACATCTGAAAATTATTTGACTACGGGGATATCTTCTAGTCTTTTCTCGTCTGATTTCTTTTCCATTACTTGGATCATGAAAACTTGACAACCTCGGGATATAAATCTTTCGGTTTTTATACAGGATATGAGATTTAGCCGAGTTTTACTTTGATCACCTCGAATGATTAGAGTTTCACCGTTGATAGGAATGTGAACGACTATCTCGTCACAGAGATTTTTGGTATGATACTTGGACAACCAGTCCATACCTATGACAACGTCGAAACTACCAAGTTTAATCGGCATGAGATTATTGCCGAAAGGTTTTATATAAACAAAGTTAGAGAGAGGCAGCCTTTGTTAACTGTATTTGTGCTAACTAAGTTTCAGTCAGCCCATTTTTCGATATCATAAAAGTGTATCTATTGTAATAGGACGTAATATTTAGCTTAGAGGCAAGAGATAAGTAAATAAAGCTATATCTGCTCCAAAGTCAAATAATCCTTTGGCTAAATGCGATTTAGAGAAAAACGTACCCGAAACTACTCAGGGTCCTTGATGAGGCATTCTTTATTCTTCATCAGCATGTAGGCTCTCCTTCAGGGCCATTTGATACTTGTTGGGTGCTTGTCGGCCCGGTGATTTGGGTGTAATAATTACCTTTTTCTCGGGGGGAGGGGGGGGGCACAGGCAGGGGGGGGGTAGACAACAACCTGTTAGGCTAGTGAGTAGATGGTACTTTCTAGTGGCGTGGCTTCTTGCTTCATAACATTGTCTTGCTCAAATTCCCTGCGCGCTGTTGCAAATATTACGGGGAGTTTTTGCCAGTACAAGGGTCCGGTGTGATGGAGGATTACATCTCTTGCACGAAAGGGAAGGTCGCCGTTCCAACCTATGTTTTCCAAATGGAGTAACAGCATAAGCTCTAACAGCTTCTTGCCTTCGGTTTTGTTGTAGTTGGTGATTGTTGTAGTGATTTTTGGTGTTGCGGTAGTTGTTGTTGCTGCGAGAGTTGTTGAAATTTTTTATGTCGTCAAACTTTTGTTTGTTGTCACTTGGTACTTGCATTGGAGTATGATTAGTTACTTGATCCATTAGCCTTTGAGCTATGTTAATGGCTTCCTCTAAAGTTTAAGGTCTAGAGGCAGTAACATTTCCTTTAATGCTTCGAGGTAGTCCCCCGATGAAAGCTTCCAAGAGTTTCTCGTTGTTTGGCACCATGTTCGGGCATAGAACTGTTAATTCTTGGAATCTTCTAGCATAAGACTTAAGATCATTTCCTTTTACAGTCAGATTGTAAAGTTCTTCTTCTATTTTTCTGATCTCAGTCTGAGGACAATACTTGTTCGTCAGAAGCCTTTTTAACTCAGTCCAGGTGATTTGATTGGCTTGCTCTACTCCTATAGGTTAGGCATATGCATTCCACCAGGACAAGGCATCGTCAGTTAAAGTACCAGTAGCAAATGTTACTTTGTTTTCTTTAACACATCTGCTACGAGAGAATACTGATTCGGTTCGTTCAAACCAGCGAATAAGGCCTACTGCTCCTTCCGTACCATTAAAGTAGAAAGGTTGACAGCTGATGAACTCTTTATAGTTTCCTGTTTTTACTACAGGAGTTCCAGTAGGATTGGTGTTCCTGTTGGGATTACTAGCTTTTGCCATCGTTACAGCTTGAGCTTTTAGAGCCGCAGTGACACTGTCAGCAACTAGTTTTCTAATGGCATCTTGAGTCATGGCTGGTGCTTCTGATGTTGATGTTCTTTTTGGAGGCATTCTATCAACAAAAGACAACACATAATGAGAATGATATCTGATGATGATGCATATGATGATGAATGAATGATGAATGATGATGATGAGATGAATAAAGCGGTAAGAAACAACAAGGTAGATAACGGGATTGCCTTTATATTAAGAACAACTTGCCTTAGTATTATACATAGTCAAGATTTGACAAGTGTTTTTATTTATACCACACATCCCGTGGCTAGGTTAAAAGCTAAAACTAGAATTTAAACTAGAAGTTGGATGATCATTCCATACGGTTCTTGAGTTCGATGATGGAGTCTTAGAGATTTTTTATGTCCGCTTAGTGACGAATCTGCTTGTCGTTGATGATGTCTCCTAATTTAGTAATCCTGAAGCGGTCTAGAGAAATCTTATGGTTGCTACACATTTATTTCCTCTAAAGTTTAGTGATTTGGGCATGAGCTTGTTGAAGTTCAGCTTCCAAAGTATCGAAATCTTGTTGGATGATTACTCGTCCTTTTCTGAGACCTTCGGCTTTATCTTCTATATGCTCAATACGATTGAGAGAGAGTTCTTCTAAATGATTTAGAATTTCCTCGATTTGTTCCTCATGACGCTCTATGCTTGTCTTTCGAGAACTTTTGCCTATCTTAAAGGCTTGAGGTAGGGAAGAAGAAGATGATCGGCCTCGTTTCTTAGGTGACAAAAATTCTTCCGGAATAAAGAATTCTTGAGGTTTAGGTATTGAAGATGGAGGTATAATAGTTGGAGGCGGGATAGGTGATTTTTCAGTATAAAAGGCTTGCAAAGCTTTCATGTAAGGATCATCATGAAATAACAAAAGAGTTGGTAAAGGTAGCGGGACAATTCCAAATGAGTTGGAAGAACTAGAGTAAGTTTTTCCCGGTGAGGTTGGGATATAATCCGGAGAAGCCGGAGGAAGATAGTTTGGGAAGTTTGAGGAAAAGGCATCCTCCATATTGAAAGTAGGACGATCGAGAGAATACATTGTTCTGTTTAACAACCCAACGGTAAATAACATAAGTTATTTATTTAGTAATATAATAGTTATGTATCTTTACATACCATTCCGGGAGATATAGTGGCACGGAGGACTTTCTTGGATGGACAAAGAAAAGTAGTTATAGTTAAGGTTTCAACCTTGTTCTCTATAACGTTGGCTCTGATACTAAATCTGTAACACCCCCAATTTTACATATAGCAGCGAAAGCTAATCTGGGGTATTACTTCAAGGTACAACAGTCATAATCATAAAAAACGAATAAAAAAGATTCGTTTTTGAAAATTAAGTTATCATTCATTATTTCATCAGAGTTTTTACAAAAGAAAGGTCCCAAAATCTGAAATACAAAGTTTGAATGATAACGGTTTTGCCATCTTTAAGTCCTCGCCACTCTGTGCCGTAGGTTGCTTAGTTACCTGAGATAAGACATGCTAAAAGTCAACACAAAGGTTGAGTGATATTCATAGGTTTAAGTTAAATAATTTGAATGCAAATTCGATATTGGGTTACGTTGTTATACACCCGTTATAAAAACAAATATTATTGCCATTAGCTCATGAATCCGAAGCCTTGGGATATATTTGATACGTTATAGCCCCAATGGGTGCCTTTGCCAAAACACCCGCAGTTATATTCTAATGAATAGTCAAGATTTGACAAGTGTTTTTATTTATACCACACATCCCGTGGCTAGGTTAAAAGCTAATATTGGAATCTAAGCTAGTAGTTGGATGATCATTCCATATGGTTTTTGAGTTCGTTAATGAAGTCTTGGAGATTTTCTATATCCGCTTGGTGACGAATCTGCATGTCATTGATAATGTCTCCTAGTTCAGTGTATCCCACTCGCAGGTTTATAAAATATTTAAAAGATTGAAATGCGAGGCTATCAACTCACCTTAATAGTATAGGGAAATTTGATTGATAGCAAAGGTATACGAAATGAAAGTAACGGCTTCGTCACACGCAACCTGGGGTAATATGTCAAGTCTTAGTTTAATTGTTATGTTTTAAAACTTTATAAAGTATAATGTATATCTTTGATTGAATTTTATGGAGTATTGTATCACCGTTCCGGGCCCATCATAATTCAGAGGTCATTCAGTAAACGTTTAAGGAGCTAGGGCACTTTAAATCGTAAACCCAACAACACAAGTCAGAACGTAAACAAGATAAAACCCCTTAATAAGAAGCGCCCAGTATTGTGATACGATATAGATTCAGGCCAGGATTTTATAAAGCACATCGATAAGATTTTTATAATAGGTTAAAAACCATAATCAGTTTTAAGCGTTTTCCTCAATAACTGGAAATGTTAAGCACATCAAGTGTTAATTAAAGTTATGTTTTGTAAGATTTTGAATGCATTTTTATACTTTTTCAAAATGTTAAATTTTAGACCCTTAAGAATGAAAAATGGATAAATATACCCTTGGAGTTTTCACTTTAATACAATTTTTGGTCCTTCTATTTTTAAAAGATGTACAAAGTAAACCTATGTAATTTAGAAAGTGACATAATAGACCCCTAGAGTTATAACTGTGATAAAATGACAATTTTAGCCTTTTAAGTTATAAGTTTTTAAAAAGTTACATAAATATACCCTCTTGCATGAAAAATGTATCGTTTTAGTCCAAAAACCATAATAATGATATTTTCAATATGAAAAGTAAATTACAGGATTATAGCCCCCCCCCATTTTTATTAATAAAACAAAAATAAGAAGGTTTAACATAACAAAAAATTCAAAATAACGTTGTTAAGCTAGAAATCAAAACTGTCAAATTAGGTTTTTATTAAAAAACCCATGGTTTGTGATTCAATGCATCCAAAAAAGAGTCCATCATGATCTAAATGAGTATTATGAACATTCATAAACAGATATATAAGCTATAGAACAAGATCTTAGCTTACTAACTGGGTCGAAAATGGTTTTTATGATCTGTACGCCTAGAAATGGTTTCAAGACTTTGTTTTTCTTGCATTCTTGGCTTCTATTCTGAGCTTAGGGACTTCTATTGATCTTCTATTGCTTCTATGGAAAGTGTTTCAGAAATTTCCATATTGTGTGTAAGATATGAATGTGGGGGATGATTTAAAATGGGGTTTTGGTTCGGCTATTTATAGGGTAAAAGAAGCCTTTGTGCCAAAGTTTTCTTCATGGCTAAGGTTAAGAGCTAGAGTGTGGTGACTAAGGGATGCTATAGGATGAGTGTTGTGAGCTATGGAGGTCTAGGATACTAGCTAAGAGAGGTGGAAGGTTTTGAGGATGTTTGTTTGTGTGGCACAAAAATGGAATAACAAGGTGATGATGTAGCTTCTTGGTGGCCATGGAATGTGTTTGAGGTACTTGTAAGCTGCTATGGAGATGTCATGGAAGTGCTAGGGTGAGGGTGTGATGATATCATGGTGGTTCTAGACGTTTTAGGGGTGTTTGGTTTGATTTATACATGGCTGTTTTTGGACAGCCAACATTAGTCTCGGTAAAACGATGCCATTACAAACCGTAACTCCTATAAGCTTCAACCATGAGCATTGTTAATATTTGAGTCCATATACAACTTTTAGTTTTACTATTTAGGGATAAATACAAAAATTTAGAATAACAGCCATTTACTAAGGAGTGGCAGAATCTGCGCACTTTTAATCTTTCGGCTATAACTAATTCATACAGATATCGAAATCGGGTTTAGTCGTAGAGGACAAAATGATCACAAGAACATCGGCTAAAACCTAGTAATTTCACTAAATCAAGAACCTATTGATTTTTCTCATATCCTATGTTTTATGAACCAATCATATTTCTTGAAAACTATGAATTAGTTTAAGGGGGTAACGGTTTGTTAGGTTTATATTTTGGTTTAGGGTTAAGATTGAATTAGGATTTAGGATTAGGGTTTAGAAGTTTGTGCAATGGTTTTTGTAACCTTGTGTATAAAGTGATGGTAAATATAAACATCGATTTAGGAGGTAAAACGACCTAGTTTGATATTCAGGCATAATAGCCTTTACATTAGGCTTTAGAAAGTTTTAACCTTTGATTTAGGAGGGAAAAAAAAATCAAATGTTGTGCTTGATACTTGTATACATGCTTTAAAGGCTTGTACATTCATTTTATAGGTATACATTACATATAATTAGGGTTTTGATGTAAACGTTAACGTTTAATGCTTGTTTTGAGATAACGCTTTGAAAAGTACGTTTAAATGAATAATGTACTTGGTAAAAATGATATTAAGATATTGACTTGACATATTAGGAGGTTTACATGATATAAACATAGATATAGATGGCATAGATAGGTTGTGTGAACTCGTTTAGTTTGCTATGTAAATAATGTTACATAATAGAATGTAATAAAGCAAAAAATTTCCCGTACAAATGTGATCATAATATAATAAGTAGATATTTCATTGATGAAAATTTCGGGTTGTTATAGTCCTCCTCCCTTACAGAAATCTCGTCCTGAGATTTAGTTGAATGTCGGAGTGATGTTAAGGAATGATTATGAATTGTAAGAGAGTTGCTAATCATGTTGGATACAGATTTGGAAATGAACAGATGATGACTAGAGACTTAATTGTATGAAGGTAATAATGAAAATGATTAAATGAAGAAAAGGAATTATTTATACAAATGGATTGAAAGAAATTTTTTGTACGAAGCCAAACTGTAAGCCCACTCAATTTATAATTATTGTCATTACAAACAGAGGCGACCAATCCTTGTAACTGAGATATTTATAAATTATATTTTATCGGTGAATTATAAATTCCTTATTCCAATGAAGACAAGCACCTAATTCCATTTCAATAAATGAAATAAATCATCCCTATTAAGCATATGATATCAAAACGGTGTTAAGTAGAAGATGTTTCCTTGGTGGTATGATTTTCCAAAATTATGAGAAGAATAATGAGACACTAAATTACATAATACTGATCCAGAAATCACGCTTAGAAAGTTTGGCATACAATTCCTCCTTTCTGAGTAATTCAAAAATGATTCTTCGATGACCTGTGTGATCTTCTTTGTTACGAGAGTAGATAAGAATATCATCGATGAATACTATTACGCATTTGTCCAAGTATGGTTTACACACATGATTCATGAGATTCATGAATATAGTAGGTGCGTTCGTTAAACCAAATGACATTTACTTGAAATTCATAGTGTCCATGTTCTAAAAGCAGTCTTGGGAATGTCTTTATCCCTTACTTTCAGTTGATGATAACCAGATCTTAATATGATTTTTGAGGGAACACTCGAACCTTGAAGTTGGTTGAATAAATCATTGATAATGGGTAACGATTCTTTATAGTAAGTTTATTCAACTCCCGGTAGTCGATACACATTCTGTAAGATAAGAAGAAAGATGGATCTCCTG
Source organism: Tanacetum coccineum (assembly GCA_026074375.1). Classification (NCBI taxonomy): domain Eukaryota; kingdom Viridiplantae; phylum Streptophyta; class Magnoliopsida; order Asterales; family Asteraceae; genus Tanacetum; species Tanacetum coccineum. The sequence goes on from BQNB010025206.1 coordinate 11,910, forward strand.
GACATATACCTTTCGATTTTTATACAGGATATGAGATTTAGTCGGGTTTTGCTTTGGTCATCTCGAATGATCAAAGTTTCACCGTTGATAGGAATGTGGATGACCTTCTTGTCGCAGAGAATTTTGGCTTGATACTTGGATAACCAATCCATACCAATGATGACGTCGAAATAAGATTAATTTTGAAAGGTTGGTTTTACAAAATCAGGGGCAACCCTGGATAACGATACTATGAAAAGTAAGGTAGAAAACAGAATTGTTTAAATCCATGAACAACTTGCCTTACCTTTACATAGTCAAGATTTGGACAAGTGTTTTTATTTAATACCACGTCACCTGTAGTTAGTTTCTAAATAACAATAACTAGGATCTATTCTAGTAGTCCGAGGGTCTTTGTTTACTGCATTTCTTCTGCTTAGATGACCTATCTTGTTACAAGTTTGACACTTGATAGTGCAAGGTCCTATGTGATGTAGGGTGCATCTTTCACACAAGGGACGATTCCCAGAATACCCATTGGTGGTAGTATAAGTCCTGAAGGTTTCTTGCTTCCTATTCTGCTGTTGGTGATGATCATTGCTACGGTTGTTGTTACGATAGTTGTTGTTGTTGCCGTTGGTGGTGTTCCTTCTATCCTCAAGCTTTCGTTTATGGTTATTGGTTTCTTGTACAGAATTGTGTTTCATTACCTGCTCTATTAATTTCTGGGTCATGGTAATAGCTTCTTCCATTTTCTTAATCTCAGTTTGGGGGCAATACTTCTTTATCAAGAGTCTTTTAAATTCAGACCAGGTGATCTTATAGGCTTCTTTTACTCCAATAGGCTGGGCAAATGAATTCCACCAGAATAATGCTTCCTCAGTGAGTGTATTAATAGCGAATTTCACTTTGTTCTTCTCAGCACAATTGCTACGAGAAAATACTGATTCAGTCCGTTTAAACCAGCGAATGAGACCAACAGCTCCTTCCGTACCATTGAAGTAGAAAGGTTGGTAACTCATAAACTTCTCATAAGTGCAATTCCCTTGCTATAGGATTTTTTTCTTGGTCCAAAATTTAGGATTGTTAGCTTGGTTCTACCAGAGCTTGGCAACACTGTCCGGCAACTAGTTTCCTGAATAGGCATCATGATCATGCTGATGCTTCAATGTGATGTCCATTAATGGAGGCATCTATACAACATAATGATAACACAAATAAGAATGATATCATGAGTCGTTGTCAAAATTTTCATACATAGTGGTATTGAAATTATTTGACATATTGTATGGATTCTTATAAGTTCTAACGAAGTAATACATCCTTTGGTATTACATTACAGGATATAACAGAAAATTTTGGAATTTAAGATTTTCAGAGATGAACATTTAAACAAGCATTTGACTTATTAGATTCCTCAGGGACTAGTTTACTTTCCAATGGTCGTGGTATGATTCATAATGAGTTATCTAACTCTACAAAGATAGACTCATTGAAGGGATAATCTGATGAGGAGTAGTTGACCCAATTGAACGATGATGACGAAGATAACAATGAAAATGGACATATATGATATAAAAATGAATAAGGTAAAATGAATTACATCTTTATTTATAGATAGTTAACTTACCATATCGTATAAATCCCAAAGTCTAACAGGTGTTGATACTTTATACAACGTGTCCTTAGATACAAAGCGATAAAGATAAGGTTTCCGATCTATAGTCTTGGAGCTTAGAAGTGTGTAATCCAATAAGATACTTCATAAATATGATGGCGATTCTTGGATATCCACAATGGTCATTTCTAAATCATACAATCCTAAAGCGATACAAAGAAATCTAGTCCCTCCTCTTTCCCCATACGCTTCTTTTGTAGTTCAAGTATCAAAATCTCTTGGTATGATTATCCAACCATTAACAAGTCTTTCTTCTATTTTCTCGATATAGTGAAAAGAGAGTTCTTCTAAGTAATATAAAATATCTTCGATTTGTTTCTCATGATGCTTCATAGTTCTTGATTGAACTTTTTCGACTTTATCTTCTATATGCACAATACGATCAAGAGAGAGTTCTCCTAAGTAATTCATAATTTCTTTGATTTGTTCCTCATGACGCTCTATACTTGTCTTTCGAGAGCTTTCACCTATCTCAAAGGCTTGAGGTAGGGAAGAGGTAGAAGATGATCGACCTTGTTTCTTTGGTGACAGAAGTTCTTTCAGAAGAAAGAATTCTTGGGGTTTAGGTATTGAAGATGGAGGTATAATAGTTGGAGGCGGGATAGGTGATTTTTCAGTATAAAAGGCTTGCAAAGCTTTCATGTAAGGATCATCATGAAATAACGAAAGAGTTGGTGAAGTTAGCGGGACAATTCCAAATGAGTTGGAAGAACTAGAGTAAGTTTTTCCCGGTGAGGTTGGGATATAATCCGGAGAAGCCGGAAGATAGTTTGGGAAGTTGGAGGAAAAGGCATCCTCCATATTGGAAGTAGGATGGTTGGGAGAAGACATCATTCTGTTTAACAACCCAGTGGTAAATAACATAAGTTATTTATTTAGTAATATAATAGTTATGTATCCTTACATACCATTTTGGAAGATATAGCGGCATAGAGGACTTTCTTGGATGGAAAGAGAAAAGTAGTTATAGTTAAGGTTTCAACCTTGTTCTTTATAACGTGGCTCTTGATACCAAATCTGTAACACCCCCATTTTTACATATAGCAGCGGAAGCTAATCTGGGGTATTACGTCAAGGTACCATAGTCATAATCATAGAAAATGAATCAAAAAGAGTCATTTTTGAAAATTAAGTTATCATTCATTTATTCATCAGAGTTTTTACAAAAGAGAGGTCCCAAAATCTAAAACATAAAGTTTGAATGATAACGGTTTTGCCATCTTCAAGTCCTCGCCACTCCGTGCCATAGGTTGCTTAGTTACCTAAGATAAAACATGCTAAAAAGTCAACACAAAGGTTGAGTGATATTCATAGGTTTAAGTTAAATAATTTGAAAGCAAATTCGATATTGGGTTACGTTGTTATACACCCGTTATTTGTAAAACAATATTATATCCATTAGCTCATGAATCCGAAGCCTTGGGATATATTTGATACGTTATAGACCCAACGGGTGCCTTTTCCAAAACACCCGCAGTTATATTCTAATGGTGTGCAGTTGGTTACCGGTATAATTGGGTACACCAACGGGGAGTCCAACCCAAATAGATCTATTCACAACATTCGCGCTCACTCCATAGAGTAATTAACGGTTCATGATGTTGGGGACTTAAAGGAAAAATAGTTACTTAGGCAATAATAAATCAGGACATCATACAGAAAATAATTGCATTCATGGTTTATAGAATGTATCCCCCTCGCGGGTTTATAAAACAATTAAAAGATTGAAATGCGAGGCTATGAACTCACCTTAATAGTATAAGGAAATCTGAGTGATAGAAAAGGTATATGGAATGAAAGTAACGGCTTCGTCACACGCAACCTAGGGTAATATGTCAAGTCTTAGTTTGATTGAATATGTTTTACATTATAATGAATATCATCTTTGATTGAATTGTTATGGAGTATTGTATCACCGTTCGGGCCATCATAATTCAGAGGTCATTCAGTAAACGTTTGAGGAGCTAGGGCACTTTAAATCATAAACCCAACAACTCAGTCAGAACATAATACCAAGATGAAACCTCTTAATATGAAGCTCCCTAGTATTGTGATACGATATAATTGGTTTTAAGTGTTTTGCTTGATAACTGGAAACGATAAGCACGTCAAGCGTTAATTAAAGTTATGTCTTATAATGTTTTGAACATATTTTTATACTTTTTCAAAATGTTACATTTTAGACCCTTAAGAATGAAAAATGGCAAAATATACCCTTGGAGTTTGCACTTTTATGAGTTTGGTCCTTCTAGTTTAAAAGATATACAAAGTAAACCTTGCACTTTGGAAAGTGATATAATAGACCCCTAAGTTATAACTTTGATAAAATGACATTTTCAGTCCCTTTAGTTATAAGTTTCAGAAAGTTACGATGTATAACCCTTGCGTGGATAATATTTACAAAACAAGTCCGAATGGCCATGCAAGCTAGGGGTGAGCAAAAAAAACTGAAAAAACCGAAACCGAACCGAAAACCGAACCAAACAAACCGACCGAAACTAAAAACCGATGGTTCGGTTTTTACTTGTTCAAAAACCAAAAAATTTTGGTTCGGTTTCGGTTTTCATCCAAAAACCGAACCGTAAAAACCAAACCGAACCGAATCTATTTTATTATATAATATATAATTTAAATAATTTATATAATATAAATAAATAAATAATAAATCAATATTTTAAATTCATATTCATTTTGTGGGTGTAATTATAATATATTTATCTTAATGTTTATATGCATGTTTGTGTTTGTCATGTTCGTGTGTTTATTTGAAAATATATCATTACATAAGTGATAATGATCATACTATGTATATATTTATTTGCATGTGTGTGTGTCTCATTTATATGTGTGTAATTGTAGAAATTTAGGATAAACATTATTAGGCTCAAATTGATAAAAAAAAGTAAAGAATAATAACCAATTTTCAACGTAAAACAAGTTTCTTGATATAAATTGGCCACACCCAAATATAAACGGGTTAAAACCGAAAAAACCGAAAAACCGAACCGAAACCGATAATAAACCGAAAAAACCGAACCGCCAAAAACCGAACGGTTTCGGTTTTTGGTTTTATAAAAACCGAATATTTCGGTTTGGTTTCGGTTTTAGCCAAAAACCAACCCAAACCGAACCGTGCACACCCCTAATGCAAGCTTATTTTAACATTTCAAAAGATATTTTCATGTTATAGCTTATTAGAATAAGCTAAATATGTGTTCTTAGCCGCGGCTGCCTTAAGGACCAAGGGAGGTGATGTGGCCTCATAAGGAACCAAAAAATGGATATAGCAGCATGGTAAGCTGCTTAAGGTAGCATGTGGGTGAGTCATGAGGTGCCTGAGTGCAAAAGGAAGTTTCAAAATGGGTTAAAATGCAAAAACATAGTCGCGGGTCTCTTTAGGGCTCGAATAGGATTTTTAGCTTTGCATTTCATATAAATTTGAGTTATAAGCATGGATTAATGATCCTAACACTTGTATTGAGGATTATTAACAAGAATTGATAGGTGGTTTGGGACAAAAATGGGCAAAAATGAGTAAACAGGTCAAATGTTCATATTAGGGCACAATTAGGGTTTCTTGGATTTAATTCGCACACATTTGAAGTAAAATGATGAAATAATGCTAGAATAGGATTGATAATGTTGTAAATTAAGTTATTACATCTTATTTGAGTATTCTTTTTGGTTTACAATGGATAAAAACAAAGAAACGGGTCATGGTTTAGAAACTAGCTTGGTTTTAGGGTTTAGGGTTTTGAATTAGGGTTTTGAGTGTAAAAATATGTGGCGAGAGCCTTAATGATCGGAAATAATTAGGGTTTATACATTGTATATTGAGTGTAGTAGCTTGTACAAAAGTGGTGGTGAAGAAACTAGAATGAAAATGGAGGTAAAACGGCTATTTTGGATGTCATGCTTAATGACTTGTACATTGTGCTTTTAAAGACTTGCACTTTGACTTGGAGGGAGTTTATATTTCAAATGAGATGTTATATTACTTGTACATATGTTTTAGTAACTTGTACATTCACTTTAGATATTAACCTTTCATGGAATTAGGGTTTAGAGGTAAACGATAACGGTTTAAAGCCTGTCTTGATATAATGTTGCAAATGGTACATTATATGAGTAATGTACTTTGTAATAATGATATTAAGATATTGACTTGACATGTTATGATGTTTGCTTGACATATATATAGATAGGATTGCCATAGGTAAAGGGGCGGGGGGAGAGGGGGGGGGGAGTTGCCGTGAGCTCGTTAACTTTTAGATATGCAAGCTTTGTTAGATATAGAGATATTGGTAATGCAAGAAATGTAATAAAGCAAAAAAATTCCTTAAAAAAAGATGGTTCCATAAATAATAAGATAGAAAGTACCATTGCATCTAACTAATAGATGGAAATTTACATTGATGAAAATTTACCAGTTGTTATAGTCCCCCATCCTTACAAAATCTCGTCCCGAGATTTTAATTGATTTGAAGTGATTTTTGAAACATATTGAGGATATTTGGAACAAATTTCATCTTCGCGTTCCCATGTAAATTCTGGTCCTCTTCTAGAGTTCCATCGTACTTTGACTATAGGAATGCGACTTCGTTTTAGTTGCTTGACTTCACGATCCATAATTTCCACTGGCTCTTCTACAAAGTTGAGTTTGTCGTTGAGTTGAAGTTCTTTCATTAGAATGATGAGAGATTCATCGGATAAGCATTTCTTGAGATTAGAAACGTGAAAATATTGTGGACATTAACAAGCTCTTCAGAAGCTCTATTTTTGTATGCCACTGACCATTCGTCAAGGATTTTTAAATGGTCCAATGTATCTGGGATTAGAGCTTTCCTCATTTCCAAATCGAAAGATCCTTTACGGGGGAAACTTTCAACATAACCGATCACCTAGATTGAAATTCTAAGGATTTCTCCTTACATTGGCGTAACTTCTTTGCCGATCTCTTGCAGCTTCCAAGCATTGACGAATTTGCATGATCTTTTCAGTAGTTTCATGAATTATTTCTGGTCCCGTGAGTTGAACATCTCCAACTTTGGCCCAGCAAATAGGTGATCTGCACTTTTGTCCATAAAGTGCTTCGAATGGTGTTGCCTTGATACTAGCATGATAACTGTTATTATAGGAAAATTCTATCAATGGTAGGTGTTTATCCCATCCTTTTCCAAAGTCTATGACACAGGCTCGAAGCATGATCTCGATGTTTTGAATGGTTCTTTCACTTTGTCCATCAGTTTCAGGATGATATGCTGTACTCATGTCTAATTGAGTACCCAAAGCATTTTGCAATGATTGCTAGAATCTGGATGTGAAATGACTGTCACGATTCGATATGATGGAGATTGGCACGCCATGTCGAGAGACTATTTCTTTGATAGTATAACTTGTAAGAGTTTTTTCATACAATCAGTCGCCGAGTAGGTTGAAATGTTGAGGTATTTGGTAAGGCGAATCGACAATGATCAAAGTGTTTAGTGTTATGTACTTTTGAGGTTTTTGGGTAGTTTTTGTGACAAAATCCATTGTTATTCTTTTCCTATTTCCACAAGGAAATTTTCCAGTGTACCAGCAAACCAGATGGCTATTGGCATTCTGCGTTTAACTCTAAACAAGTCAAACATTTGGCCAACATATCCGCGATGAATTTGCCTACAGTTAGGCCATCCAATAGAGTTTTTTCTTTAGATCGTGGTTACATTTTTATCAGAACCCGGTGGGGTGGGAATAGATATTTCTATTAAGAGACTCAATGCATGATCAAGTCTCCTTAAACCGCCAGAAAAGTGGAAACCAACTTTAATTTTTAATACAACGAATTCTGTCAGGATGTATTTCAAATGATTTGTCCATTCCTCGTAGGTTTTTGGTTTTGACATTTTCTTCTTTGAGGGCTTCATTTTGAGCTTCGAGAATTTGAGATGGTAATTTTGGATGAACAGTTAGGATCAATGCTCTAACATAGAGTGGTTTGATTTGTTTCTTCAGGCTTAAGGCATCTGCACAGACATATGCCTTTTCAAGATATAGACATCTCACATCATAATCTGCAGTATTTCTAACATGCGGTGTTGGCCGTCATATTCAATTCTTTTTGATGAAGAAATGTGTTAGAAGGCTTTTATGATCAGTGAAAACTGTATATTATGTACGCGTAAAGATAGTGTTCTCCTAAATTAAGAGGCAAACACACTGCTCCTAATTCAAGATCATGAGTGGTATAGTTTTCTTCATGAGGTTTGAGTTGTCGAGATGCATATGCAATGACTTTTTCTCTTTGCATTAATACAGCTCCTAGACCTTGAAGAGAAGCATCACAGTAAATGACAAAGTCATCGTTTCCTTCTGGTAATGCTAAGATTGGTGCTTCACAGAGTTTTTGTTTAAGGAGTTGGAAAGCTGATTCTTGTTCTTCGCCCCAGATATAATTCTTGTTTTTCTGGGTTAATTTAGTCAAAGGCTTTATAATTTTTGAAAAACCTTCGATAAATCTTCGGTAATAGCCGGCGAGTCCTAAGAATTGACGCACTTCTGTGGGTGTAGTGGGAGATGTCCAGTTCTTAACAGCTTCAATCTTGGCAGGATCAACATGAAGTCCTTGACTATCAATGAGATGTCCAAGAAATTGCATGATACGAATCCAGAAATCACATTTAGAGAACTTGGCATACAATTTCTCTTTTCGGAGTAATTCCAAGATTATTCTCAGATGATTTGCGTGTTCTTCTTTGTTACGAGAGTAGATAAGAATATCATCAATAAATACTATTACGAATTTATCCAAATATGGTTTACACACACGATTTATGAGATCCATGAATACAGCAGGTGCGTTTGTTAAACCAAATGGCATGACTTGAAATTCATAATGTCCGTATCTTGTTCTGAAAGCAGTCTTAGGAATATCTTCGTCCCTTACTCTTAGTTGATGATAGCCTGATCTTAAATCAATTTTTGAGTAAACGCTTAAACCTTGAAGTTGATCGAATAAGTCATCGATCCTGGGTAATGGGTAACGATTCTTTATGGTAAGTTTATTCAACTCTCAGTAATTGATGCACATTCTAAAAGATTCGTCTTTCTTTTTAACAAATAAGACAGGAGCTCCCCAAGGCGATGTACTTGGTCGAATAAAACCTCGGTCTGCTAGTTCTTGAAGCTGGTTAGATAACTCCTGCATTTCTAAAGGAGCCAATCTATAAGAGTTTCGGCTATAGTGCTGCCCGGGTATAAGTCGATTTGGAACTCTACTTGGCGAATGGGAGGAAGACCAGGTAGATCTTCAGGAAAAACATCTGAAAATTCTTTGACTACGGGGATATCTTCTAGTCTTTTCTCGTCTGATTTCTTTTCCATTACTTGGATCATGAAAACTTGACAACCTCGGGATATATACCTTTCGGTTTTTATACAGGATATGAGATTTAGTCGAGTTTTACTTTGATCACCTCGAATGATTAGAGTTTCACCATTGATAGGAATGTGAACGACTTTCTCGTCACAGAGAATTTTGGCATGATACTTGGACAACCAGTCCATACCAATGACAACGTCGAAACTACCGAGTTTAATTGGCATGAGATCGATTTCGAAAGGTTGATCTAACAAAGTTAGAGTGCAGCCTTTGATAACAGTGTTTGTGCTTACTAAGTTTCCATCAGCCATTTCGATATCATAAAAGGTATCTATTGTAATAGACGGACTATTTAGTTTAGAGGCAAGAGATATGGATATAAAGCTTTTATCAGCACCAGAGTCAAACAATACTTTGGCTAAATGCTGATTTAGAAGAAACGTACCCGTAACCACGTTCGGGTCTTGATGAGCATTTTTATCTCTTAGCATGTAGGCTCTTCCCTGGGCATTGATGTTGGTCTTTCGGCACTGATTTGTATAATGCCCTTTTTCTCCACAGGCATGACATACAATTGTCACTGGTAGTTGATTACTTCCAGTGGCTGGCTTCTTGTTTTGGCAGTTCTTGGTCAAATGGCCTACCTTGTTGCAAATATTACATTTACCAGTCAAAGGTCCCTCGTGTGATGGAGGATTTCATCCTCTTGCATAAATGGAGGTCTCCAGCATACCTATTGTTTCCAGATGGAGTAACAGCATAAGCTCTAACAGCTTCTTGCCTTCGGTTTTATTGTAGTTGATGATTATTGTAGGGATTGTTGGTGTTGGTGTTACGGTAGTTGTTGTTGCTGTGGGAGTTGTTGTTGAAAGTTCATCTGTCGTCAAACTTTCGTTTGTTGTCACTTGATACTTGCACTGGAGTATGCTTGGTTACTTGATCCATTAGCCTTTGGGCTATGTTAATGGCTTCCTCCAAATTTGAGGTTTAGAGGCAGTAACATTTCCTTCAATGCTTCGAGGTAGTCCCCCAATGAAAGCTTCCAAGAGTATCTCGATGGTTGGCACCATGTTCGGGAATAGGATTGTTAATTCTTGGAATCTTCTAACATAAGGTTTAAGATCATTTCCCTTTACAGTTAGATTGTAAAGTTCTTCTTCCATTTTTCTGATTTTAGTCCGGGGACAATACTTGTTCGTCAGAAGCCTTTTTAACTCAGTCCAGGTGATTTGATTGGCTTGCTCTACTCCCATAGGCTGGGCATATGCATTCCACCAGGACAAGGCATCGTCAGTTAGAGTACCAGTAGCAAATGTTACTTTGTTTTCTTTAGCACATCTGCTACGAGAGAATACTGATTCGGTTCGTTCAAACCAGCGGATAAGGCCAACTGCTCCTTCCGTACCATTAAAGTAGAAAGGTTGACAGCTGATGAACTCTTTATAGTTTCCCATTTTTAATACAGGAGTTCCAGTAGGACCGGTGTTCCTATTGGGATTATTAGCATTTGCCATTGTTGCAGCTTGTGCTTCTAGAGCCGTAGTGACACTGTCAGCAACTAGTTTTCTAATGGCAGCTTGAGTCATGGCCGGTGCTTCAGATGTTGACGTCCTTTTGGGAGGCATTCTATCAACAAAAGACAACACATAATAAGAATGATATCTCAAGTCTAAAAATGTTTAAAGAGTAATGCTTATTTTTCTTTAAAATGCTTAAAGTTTAAGAATAAGCATTGCTATGAGGGTGATGAAGATGAAAAAATGATGCACATGATGATGATGAATGAATGAATGAATCGGTATTATGAAACAACAAGGTAGATAACGGGACTGCCTTTGTATTAAGAACAACTTGCCTTAGTACTATACATAGTCAAGATTTGACAAGTGTTTTTATTTATACCACACATCCCGTGGCTAGGTTAAAAGCTAATACTGGAATCTAAGCTAGTAGTTGGATGATTATTCCATACGGTTCTTGAGTTTGTTGATGGAGTCTTGGATATTTTCTATATTCGCTTGGTGACGAATCTGCATGTCGTTGATAATGTCTCCTAGTTCAGTAATCCTAAAGCGGGCTAGAGAGGTCTTATGGTTACTTCCCATTTGTTTCCTCTGGAGTTTGGTAATTTGGGCACGATCTTGTTGAAGTTTAGCTTCCAAAATATCGAAATCTTGTTGGATGATTACTCGTCCTTTTCTGAGACCTTCAACTTTATCTTCTATATGCACAATACGATCGAGAGAGAGTTCTCCTAAGTAATTCATAATTTCTTCGATTTGTTCCTCATGATGCTCTATACTTGTCTTTCGTGAGCTTTCACCTATCTCAAAGGCTTAAGGTAGGGAAGAGGTAGTAGAAGATGATCAGCCTTGTTTCTTAGGTGACAGAAATTTTTCCAAAAGAAAGAATTCTTGAGGTTTAGGTATTAAAGATGGAGGTATGATAGTTGGAGGTGGGATAGGTGATTTTTCAGTATAAAAGTCTTGCAAAGCTTTCATTGTAGGGATCATCTTGAAATAATGAAAGAGTTGGTGAAATTAGAGGGACTATTCCAAATGAGTTGGAAGAGATAGAGTAAGTTTTTATCGGTGAAGTCGGGATATAATCCAGAGAAGCCGGAGGAAGATAGTTTAGGAAGTTTGAGGAAAAGGCATCCTCCATATTGGAAGTAGGATGGTCAGTAGAAGACATTGTTCTGTTTAATAACCCAGCAGTAAATAACATAAGTTATTTATTTAGTAATATAATAGTTATGTATCCTTACATACCATTTCGGAAGATATAGCGGCACGGAGGACTTTCTTGGATGGAAAAAGAAAAGTAGTTATAGTTAAGGTTTCAACCTTGTTCTCAATAACGTGGCTCTTGATACAAAATCTGTAACACCCCCATTTTTACATATAGTAGCGGAAGCTAATCTGTGGTATTACTTCAAGGTACAACAATCATAATCATAGAAAACGAATCAAAAAGAGTCGTTTTTGATTAATTATTTTTCATCAGAGTTTTTACAAAAGAGAGGTCCCAAAATCTAAAACATAACATTTGAATGATAACAGTTTTGCCATCTTCAAGTCCACGCCACTCCGTGCCATAAGTTGCTTAATTACTGAGATAAAACATGCTAAAAAGTCAACACAAAGGTTGAGTGAAATCCAAAGGTTTAAGTTAAATAATTTGAATGCAAGTTCGATATTGGGTTACATTGTTATACACCCGTTATTTGTAAAATAATATTATTGCCATTAGCTCATGAATCCGAAGCCTTGGGATATATTTGATACGTTATAGCCCCAACGGGTGCCTTTGCCAAAACACCCGCAGTTATATTCTAATGATGTGCAATTGGTTACCGGTATAACTGGGTACACCAACGGGGAGTCCAACCCAAATAGATCTATTCACAACATTCACGCTTACTCCGTAGAGTAATTAACGGTTCATGATATTGGGGACTTAAAGGCAAAATAGTTACTTAGGCAATAATAAATTAGGATAGCATACAAAAATAATTGCATTCATGTTTATAGCATGTATCTCCCTCGCGGGTTTATAAAAATATTAAAATGCGAGGCTATGAACTCACCTTAATAGTATAGAGAAATCTGAGTGATAGCAAAGGTATATGGAATGAAAGTAACGGCTTCGTCACACGCAACCTGGGGTAATATGTCAAGTCTTAGTTTGATTGAATATGTTTTACATTATAATGAATATCATCTTGTATAGAATATTATGGAGTATTGTATCACCGATCAGGCCATCATAATTCAGACGGTCATTCATAAAGTTTAAAGGAGCTAGGGCACCTTAAATCGTAAACCCAACAACTCAGTTAGAACTTAATACCAAGATAACCTCTTAATATGAAGCTCCTAAGATTGTGATACGATATAATTGGTTTTAAGCGTTTTGCTTGATAACTGGAAACGATAAGCGTCAAGCGTTAATTAAAGTTATGTCTTATAATGTTTTGAACATATTTTTATACTTTTTCAAAATGTTACATTTTAAGAACCCTTTAAGAATGAAAATTGGCAAAATAAACCAGTATAGTTTGCACTTTTACAGGTTTTGGTCCTTCTAGTTAAAAGATTTACAAAGAAACCTTGTACTTTGGAAGTGACATAATAGACCCCTAATAGTTATAACTTATAAATATGGCAAAAAATAGTCTGTACTTTATAATTTTCACAAGTTACAGCAGTATACTCCTTGCATGAAACTGATTATGCAAAACAAAGTCCCAAAATCATAATAATAATTATTTTTCAATAGAAAAGTAATTTTGCAGGTAAAAGGCTTATTAATATAAGCTAAAAATATGAAGGTTTAACGTAACAAAAGTTTAAAATAATGATTCGTTAAGCCAGAAATCAAAACGGGTCAAATTAGGGTTTCAAAATGAAAACGTGCGGGTTTAAACTCAAATTCTTTCAAAACTTAATAAAGTACTTATTATAATGTTAGATAAGCTTATTAAAATAGATTATAACAATAGTTTACAAGTTTAGCTTATAGATTAAGTAAAAACATAAATTTAGGGTTTCATGAGCTCGGTTTGGATCAAAAAGGTAAAACACATATGTTTTTGAATTCAAAGCTTTTAACAAGAGTTTAAGTATGATCATATGAACATTATAAGGGTATTAAAACAGATTGTAAGCTTATGGAACCTGGGTTTGAGCTTATAGCTTGGAAACGGGTTGAAATCGGGACTTTTAGCTTCGTACGCCTAGAATAACAACTCCCGGGCTTCTTTTCTTGATTTCTTTTGCTTCACTTCTGTTCTTGAGACTTCTTAGGATCTCTTAGGAACTTATTTGAGCAAAGGATTTCTGCTATGATGGGTTATAGAGGAGGAAGTGGGGGATGAGTTAGAATGAGGGGTGTTGAGCTCTATTTAAAGCCTAAATGAGTCTTCGTGACCAGGGTGAAGGGCTAAGGTGGCATGGTTCTGGTCTAGCTATGTTAGAGGGTCTAGGGAGGTGATATGGTGGTCTATGGTAGTAGCTAGGCCAAGGTGGAAGTGGTTTTGGGGTTGTTCTTAGCCGTGGCTGCCTTAAGGACCAAGGGAGGTGATGTGGCCTCATAAGGAAGCAAGAAATGGATATAGCAGCATGGTAGCTACTTAAGGTAGCATGTGGGTGAGTCATGAGGTGCTTGAGTGCAATAGGAAGTTTCAAAATGGGTTAAAATGCAAAAACGTGGCTGTGGGTCTCTTTAGGGATCGAATAGGATTTTTAGCTTTGCATTTCATGTACATTTGAGTTATAAGCGTGCATTAATGATCCTAAGACTTGTATTGAGGATTATTAACAGGAATCGATAGGTGGCTTGGGTTAAAAATGGGAGAAAACGAGTAAACGGGTCAAATGTTCATATTAGGACACGGTTAGGATTTCTTGGATTTAATTCAGATACATTTGAAGTAAAATGAAGAAATGATGATAGAATATGATTGGTAATGTTGTAAATTAAGTTATTACAACTTATTTGAGTGTTGGTTTAGGTTTACAATGGATAAAAACAAAGAAACATGTCATGGTTTAGAAACTAGCTCGGTTGTAGGGTTTAGGGTTTTGAATTAGGGTTTTGAGTGTAAAAATATGTGTAAGAGCTTATGAGTAGAATAATTAGGGTTTATACATTGTATATTGAGTGTAGTAGCTTGTACAAAAGTGGTGGTGAAGAAACTAGAATGAAAACGAAGGTAAAACAACTATTTTGGATGTCATGCTTAATGACTTGTACATTGTGCTTTTAAAGACTTGTACTTTGACTTGGAGGTAGTTTATATTTCAAATGAGATGTTATATTACTTGTACATATGCTTTAGTAACTTGTACATTTACTTTAGATATTAACCTTTCATGGAATTAGGGTTTAGAGGTAAATGATAACGGTTTATAGCCCATCTTGATATAATGTTGCAAATGGTACATTATATGAGTAATGTACTTTGTAATAATGATATTAAGATATTGACTTGACATGTTATGATGTTTGCTTGACATATATGTAGATAGGATTGCCATAGGTAGGTTGCATGATCTCGTTAACTTTAGATATGCAAGCTATGTTGCATATTGAGATATTGGTAATGCAAGTAATGTAATAAAGCGAAAAATTTCCCTAAAAAAGGTGGTTCATATATAACAGATAGATAGTACATTGCATCTAACTTAATAGATGGATATTTACATTGATGAAAATTTACGGGTTGTTATAACATCATAGGCAATGGTACAATTTCTCATGACTTTCTAATTATTGAAAATGTTGAGCACGTAGATAATCTAAAACTTAACTTGCTATGTGTTGGTCAAATATGTGATAATAAGTACAAAGTAATATTTTACCCAACATGATAGCAAAATAATTAAAGACGAAAAAGTCATAGGTAGAGGAATTAGAAAAAGAGGCTTATATGTGATGAAACTAGGAAATAAACCAGAAGATAAAATATGTTTTGCAACCTTAGATGAAAATTCCACCTTATGGCATAGGAGATTAGGTCACGCAAATATGCAATTAATTCAATCTCTAGCGTCTAAGGAGTTAGTTAGAAATCTACCTAAGCTTAAATTTGACAGACATTTTTGTGACGCTTGCAAAAATGGAAAGCAAGCCCATGCTAGTCACAAAGCCAAAAATATAGTCTCGACGACTAGATGCTTAAAACTATTACACATGGACTTATTTGACCCTTTCTCCATACGAAGTTATGGAGGAAATCGTTATATCTTAGTAATTGTAGATGACTACTCTCGATTTACATGGACTAGATATTTAGGAAATAAAACCGAAGCTTTCGAAAAATTTGAAAATTTTAGTGAAATGATTCAAAAAAAATTTGGATGTTCCATAGTGTCAATTAGAACGAATCATGGACGGGAATTTGATAATGAAGTACAATTCGAAAACTATTGTGACTCTAATGGGATTACTCACAATTTTTCCGCTCCTCGTACTCCACAATCAAATGGGGTAGTAGAAAGAAATAATCGTACTCTACAAGAAATGAGTAGGACTATGTTAAATGAACAATCCATTCCACAAAAATTTTGGTGTAACGCGGTCCACACATCAACTTACATAATCAATAGAATTTCAATTAGACGCATTTTAGGAAAAACTCCATATGAATTATTAAAAGTTAGGAAACCTAATATTAACTACTTCAAAGTATTTGAAAACAAGTGCTTCATCCTTAATACAAAAGATTATCTCACCAAGTTTGACCCAAAGTCTTACGAAGGCGTTTTCTTAGGATATTCACAAAATAGTAAAGCATATATAATACTCAACAAACAAACCATGAAAGTAGAAGAATCATTAAATGTGACATTCGATGAAACTCCTCTCCCGCCTAAAACATCACCTTTAGAGGATGATGAATTGGTCGAAGAAGAAGCTATTAAGGTCAATAAAACAAGAAACTTAGGCAATGATGTCGAAGATAAATCCTTAGAAAACAAAGAAATCATTAATATTAAAGAATCTAATAGTCATCCACTAGAAAATGTTATTGGTAACTTAAATCAAAGAACTCTTAGATCACAAGCTCAAGACAAAAGTAATTTCTTTTGTTTTATTTCAATCGTAGAACCTAAAAATATAAATAAAGCTTTAAAAGATGAAAGTTAGGTAATTGCTATGCAAGAAGATTTAAACCAATTTATCTCAAATGATGTTTGGGAATTAGTTCCAAATCCTAAGGATATGACCATTATTGAAACTAAATGGGTATATAGAAACAAGCTTGACAAAAATGGTGTCTTGTCTAGAAATAAAGCTAGGCTAGTCGCCCAAGGTTACAATCAACAAGAAGAAATTGATTATGATGAAACTTATGCACCTGTAGCTAGATTAGAATCCATAAGAATCTTATTAGCATATGCATGCGCACTAGACTTCAAATTATTTCAAATTGATGTGAAGAGTTCATTCCTTAATGGTTTTATTAATGAGGAGATTTACGTGGCACAACCTCCAGGATTCATAAACTTCGCAAAACCTAATCCTGTTTATAAACTCAAGAAAGCGCTCTACGGACTTAAACAAGCTCCTAATGTTTGGTATGATAGATTAAAAGTCTTTCTTATTAAACATAATTATACTATGGGAATGGTAGATAACACACTCTTTACTAAAAAGAAAAATTCTAATCTCATAATTGTTCAAATATATGTCGACGACATTATATTCGGCGCAACTTGTCAAGAATTATGTGATGATTTGCCAAGATCATGCACGATGAGTTTGAAATGAGTATGATGTGCAAACTAAACTTTTTCTTAAGACTACAAATAAAACAACTAGAAGATGGTATGTTCTTTAATCAATCAAAATATATAAAAGAAATGCTTAAGAAATTTGGATTAGAAGAATCTATGCCAATGAAAACGCCTATGTCTACGGAAATGAAACTGACAAAAGACGAAGAAGGTGAGTCCGTGGATAATACTAAATATAGAGGTATGATAGGTAGTTTATTATACTTGACGGAAAGTAGGCCCGATATCATGTTTAGTGTTTGCCTTTATGCACGCTTCCAAGAGGATCCCAGAATCTCTCATCTTGAAGCAGTTAAACGTATCTTCCGATACATTAAAGGCACTACGCACTTGGGATTATGGAATCCTAAGGGGTCCGGCATAGAAACCGTAGTATATGCCAACTCTGATCATGCGGGAGATTATGTAGACCGAAAAAGCACTAGCGGTATTTGTACGTTTATGGGATGTTGTTTAACATCTTAGTTTTTGAAGAAGCAAACCGCTCTTGCTATATCCACTACTAAAGCCGAATATGTAAGCGCCGAAAAGGCATGCCAACAAGCACTATAGATGAAACAAGCTCTCATTGATTATGGCATTCGTCTTGATGACATTCCTATAATGTGTGACAACAAAGGAGCAATAGATTTAAGCAAAAACCCCGTTCAACATCTGTGTACTAAACACATAGAAATTCGTCACAATTTCCTCCGCGACAATGTCTAAAAGGAAAATATCTCCATCGATAAGGTTCCTTCATAAGACAACATTGCCGACATTCTAATTAAACCTCTTAAACGAGAGTCGTTCAATTAGTTACACAGCGCTAGATACAAAAGAACGACCTCTAAATGTGTCGTTTGAAAAATAATCTCGTTGATTTCCTTGAAATTGATATAACATTTGTCCTATAATTGCATCATCATGAAAAATTTGAATGTATAGACTCCAATGCACTTCAAGTAAGTCAAGTATCTATATCACTTGAGAAAAACATGCTTAAAACGGTCAACATAAAGTTGGTGAGTTCATAGGTTAGTTTAAATATGAATGTAAGTTTCAAATGAATGTATTTTTCCACTATGTCATCACAGTACCATGTAAAAATCCTAAAGATTTATAAAGAATGCACGACACATTTTATGTCACAAAAAGTACCAATCTTATCCCAAATATTTATAAAGAATGCATGATCAATTTAATGTCACCAAAAGTACCAATCTTATCCCAAAGATTTATAAAGAATGCATGACCAATTTAATGTTAGCAAAATGTTTCAAGTATGTATTGCCACTTTATTTAAGGCACAGTAAATATCCATGTGAGTATAAAACAATGATTATAATTACTCTAAGTTCATGAAACCGATGCACTAATATAACAGTAAAATTCATGTATATTTGTTGGGGGCCCTGTAGTCCCAACCAATCGTAATCCGACATGTTATAACGTTCGTTTACCTAGTGATAGCTAATCACCCGAACGGGGATTGTCAATCCCGAATAGATCTATTTCATAACATGCGCGCAGACAACATGCTATAACGTTCGTTTGCCAGGTGATAGCTAATCACCCGAACGGGGATTATCAATCCCAAATAGATCTATTTTATAACATTCGCGCTCACCCTCCAAGTGATTTACAGTTCATGAAGCTGTGACGTAGACTTATATATATACCCATCACAGGTGTCCCCTCCAAGAACACCCGGGCAGTGATTTAAAGAATATATACTCCCGTTACCGGTGTCCCCTCCAAGAACACCCGGGCAGTAAAGTAAAAATATGTACTCCCGTTACCGGTGTCCCCTCCAAGAACACCCGGGCAGTACCGTTTTTGTCATCAGTTCAATCCGCTTAAGCTAATCCGTAATCCTTTTTCAAAAGTAAAATATGCATTCGTGACCAAAAATATTTGTATCGTGACCAAAAATAAGTCAAGTAATTATCCCATAGCGAGCCTTTGTATGAGTATGTAAACCCTAATTTGTAAACAATCTGTATTTCATTTGTAAACAAGCATGTTCTCACCCCAAAATATAAATCACAACATGAAAAACGTAGGGCATAAACTCACATTATGATAAAATGATTGACAGATAGCATCTAATAAGCACCGACAAACGATCGAAAAATAAACGAATCGGCTATCGATCAAGACGTAGTCGGCTAACTTAACTACTAAGATTCCCACAAGCCTAGGATAATTAATTTGGGTTTCCGTTGGATAGCACCTCAATGCTCACGTTGATCAAAGATTTTAAGATTTCCAAGTTGTAGATAGTTTTGGTGGTTGGTTAAATCAATAATTTTAAAAGTGAACCAAAGTAAGTAATAATTCTGTATCATGATACCTATGATAAAAAACCTTATATAACTCATACCGTGAATTATATAACAAAGACAAAAAATCCAAAGATTAATTTGACGTATATAATGCTTTTCAGGTATTAGATAATAAGTGTGAGTAAATGATTAAACCAATTAGTTTGACCCGTTTCCAAAATCACCACTTAATTAAATATGAAATTCTTGCATAGGCGTAAACGTACGTTTTAAGGTTACCACTTATGTTTAAACGATGTTCGTAAAGTTTTTAACAACTAATTGATATGTTATCTTGTAGGCTAAGAGCAATTATAAAATATAAATACTATTTATAAATTTATATTTCATTTCCTCGACGAGTCGTGTCTAAACTACTTATCTCATTGTAAAAGTACAGTTTTCGTTCGTTTATGCGGTTATTGTATAATACAAATTATTATATCTTTAAAATATAACTTAGTCCCTTTTATCGATTTCTAAAATAATAGAGGCTTTAGTAAAACATTACTAAATATAAAAAGTTATATAAATTTCGTCATGACCTTCCCGGTTATATAACGTTTCCCATATTTATAAAACCTAATATTTTCTTTTCCCCTTTTCAACAAACACTCGTAGCAAAATATCTACGTGTTTTAATAATATTTTATATATATTAAAACTAAACAAATTAATAATATCCATATTTATTTAACCATTAACCACCATTTTAGTTCTGATTTATAATTTATAAAGTTTCGAGATATATTTATTAGTCAAGTGTATAAACCAAACGAACCCTCGTTGTTTCGCTAAACCAAACGCTCCCTTATTCGATTTCTGATGCTCCCAAACCATTAACCCTTACCAGCCTTTGATGTTAACGCCCAAACACACCCTAACCGGTCATAAACCCCAGAAACAAACACCTTTGTGGCTTTTTAATAAACCAATACACACCCTAACCTGTTTCACGAAAACCAAACGACCCCTAGTTTGCTGTACAACAAGCAAAACGCACCCTTGCGGTGGATGTGTGACAGCCATAACCCAAACAAACACACCCTTTGTAAATCTTACTAACCCAAACGCACCCCTTGTTGTGAAAACTAAACCAAACGCAAAACTAATTGGTTTACATATCGCAAAACCCAACACAACTCTTGTTCGGTTTCACAGCCCAAAGCCAAACACACTCTTGTGCGGTTTCTCAGCCAACTAAACACCCCTATAGCCCCCTCCCTGCTTCTGCAATAAAAGCTGCTGTTTGCTACTACTAGCTGTGCCCATATACACCAACCTCCTAATGGTGGTACAACCAACCCGCAACCCTTAGTCGGCGGTTGCCAAAACCAAAACGTCAAGGACACTAATCCGGTTGCACAAACCCAAACCGCCAACCGTGGCTGCTACAACGACCACAAACCCGACGTCAACACACCAACAATCCCGGGTCGGTGTTTGACTCACCAACCCGCGCAAACTAAGGCCCGTTGGGTTTACCACCAAATCGCACCCATGTCTGTGAAACACCATCCGCACTCCCCATGAGTGATAAACCACAAAACCAAAGAGCGCATCCAGTGGACACACTCGAAGATGGTCTATAAGATTATGAACACCACTCGACTATTATTAAAACCAGCGCGGGGGTCTCTCTGCACGTCGGCGGACGCAGTAGTTTCTTTTGAATATTAACGGGTCCTGGTGAGTTGGTTGTGCTTATGGGTGAAAGTGCATTATATTATCTAGACAATAGTTTAATTAATTGAGAGCTAGCACATGTGTATGATTGGTCTGAGAACGAGTGAATAATAGAGCGTACACGATGAAGGGATATTGATACGACTGGAGACAAGACGATGAATGACGAGGAGATGATGTTAGCCCCAGGTCCCGGATGTACCGGCGACGAGGACTCGAGACTATTAGCAGCATGGCCCGGGATCATCAGAGCCGGAGGGGTTGGCACCACAGCCGCCGTGCGGCCCGGCCGTCGTCAGTGCCGCTGGTCGGACGCGACTACGGACCTACCGAGACACGATCCGGAATTGCAACGAGGAGGACGAGAGAGAAGTGCGAAGTGCCAATCATCCCCCGCGACAACAATCTTCCATTTATCTGATTTTAATATATATAAAATCTTAATGCCTTTTATTATTTGATTTATATTTACCAGACGCACCCTTGTGCGGATTCTACCATCCAAACGCACCCTTGATGCTGTATCACAGCCAACCAAACACACCCTTGCTGTTAAACAGCCAACCAAACGCACCCTTGCTGTTAAACAGCCAACCAAACGCACCCTTATTGCTATCCCGCTAAACCAAACGCACCCTTGTCTGTTCTATGCTAAACCACACGCACCCTAATCCATTTTCCGTTAAACCAAACGCACCCTTGGTGCTTAATGTCAAACCAAACGCACCCGCTGCGTGGTTTTTATAACCGAACCAAACGCACCCTAATCTTGTTAATAAACAAACACCCTTTTATGGTGTTATAACAAATCCAATCGCACCCTTTTGGTGAGGACAAACCAAACACAGCCTAGCTGCAGCCCCGGACCCAAACGCACCCCTTGTCGGTGCAAACCACATGAGCCGGCACCCCCGCGAGTGCGTAAACAAACCGAACGCCACCTTGGTGGCAATATACAAAAACCAACCGTACCCTTTTGGTGCAATTGGTGGCTGACCAAACCACCGATACAAACACACCTCGTGGGTGGCTGTACCAGCGGAACATAACACCCTTGTGGTGGTTTTCAAATAAACCACTGCAACTTGTTGCCGAGAACGAAACCATACGCACACTATGGCTTCGTGTCTTCGACCGAACGCACTTGGTGCGTGAAATAAACCAAAACGGACCCGCGTTAACTAGTGGTCGGGGCATAATATGAGATTGGTGGTGGTGGGATAGTGTAGCAGCGGCGGCTGCCGAAAAAGGGAGGGGGAGATGGCGCGAATGGGGAAGAGTGATGGTGGGGATCGAGTAGATCCGGTGGTGGGGATCGGTTTTGTTATCGACCGAAAAAGTCACCAGAAAATTTTTCTGGTGACCGGCGGCCGGAAAATCATGGTGGGGGAGAGAGTGAGATTTATATATGTGTGCTTATTTTGAGATAGAAATGATTATAAAACTTTTTATATTTATATAAAAAGTTTTAAATTTTTTTATAAGTGTTTAATAGTTGAGGGTAATATTTGTAAATATTTCACAGGGACCAAGCGTGTAATTGTTGAGAAACTTTTATAAAATATTGGTTCGGGACTCGTTTGAACTAGTTAACGGATGATTCAAGTCACGAAACTTGCGCCATTGTTTTCCAAATCATTGTTCCTGATAAATTTGAGTATTTTTATTTTTTTGAATAGTATTTCATAAATATTTTCCTAACATTTATAAAGATATTAGTTATTTATTTGGTGAACCAGTTTCGTCTCGTCCGAAAGTAAAAATAGAAATAAATTTTTAACCTGTATATTCGCGTTTTTCAACAAACGCTTTAATTAAAATGCTATTTCTTAAAATATTTTATTAACAGATTTTTTATTAATAAAACGTGATAATTAAATATATATTTTAATTATTTTTGTGATTTCTAAAATCGTATGCGAGGGCATTTAGTCACATTCTGACTATTTGGTGTCTCGGTCAAAACTAAAAAGTTTAGTGTCAGGAGAATGTCGTTTTACGTCAAATTGCGTTAGACATCCGCAATAATGAAAAACGTGATTAGTGACTCGTTTTTGATAAATCAACCTAGGGAATGAACATATATATCCTTTAAATATGTTCCGAAAAATAACGGTTAGCGGTGATCGCTATATGTGAAATAAAAGACAAAAGTCAAAAAGTCTTGTCAGACTTGAAAAGTCATAGATGAAATGTCATTCAAAATTTTCAAAATTTCTCGGATGTTACAGTACCTACCCCTTAAAGAAATCTCGTCCCAGAAGATTAAATTTGTGTTATCCTGATTGTTGTGACCCAAGGATAAGACTTAAGTTTAATAAAACTCGTTCTAACTAGGCGCTGATAACTTTATTACAGCAAATATTCGGTGGTTTTACACCTTTCAAATCTACTAAAATTTTAGGCTAGGTTTGTCCAGGTATTTATCTATCAAAATGGGTATCTCAAAATATATCATTAAGATCTTATGATGGTATAACCGCGTTATAGGGAAAGTTATATTATAGTAAGAAAACATCAGAAGAAGGTGTAGTCGTTTCGTGAGGATGTTTGGTATATAAGTTTCTAAAGGTCGAGGACGGAGTCTGGTTTATACTATCCTGTAAGGTTCGATGATTCACTTATCATGGCTTATGGGATGTATGTATCCACTTATTGGCAGTACTCGGCATGTATCGGCGACTTAAGTCTTCCTACTTGTAGTCCCAAAATGATTAGTTCCACACTTATTATGTTTCGTCGATAGGTGTTTATCTCGTTTAAGGGGAGTTGCATTACCTATTGGATAAAGTTGTATCAGTCGGGACCGCTCCAGGACCCAACAGCAGCGACCATAACGTCAATACTATAACAAATGGTGATGGGATGCCGAGAATGAGGACATTTTGAGAAACAATATTCCCAGAATAAAGTTTAACAAATGGGAGGAGCTCGCGGAAGAGCTTATGCGATAGACGGCGGATTATGGTACTCAGTCGCTAGTTTAAGGACGAATCAATTCCATTAAAATCAAGTGTGTAACAAGATCTGATTAGTTCCAACGAGAAAGTCTTTGATTCACGTAGGATCTAGCAACGGCAAAATGACTATTATCTCTATGAATGAGATTAGGTAGTTCCAAGCGAGGTCTTTTATGAATTATGTGAGTGGCAAGACCAAGATTGTGTCTCTATACCCTTTTAACGGATTCTGGTTAATTATCGAGTTTCTAGGTTAATACTCGTTCATATCGGATACATTTAAGCCACTCATTTATAATTCATTACTTACATAAAGGAGCGTCCTGATTTATGTAAGTAAGAAATGATAAACTTATGGTTCGGGGATTTACAATTTCTTTATTTAACTGAAGAGGCGTCCCAATCCTTTCAAATAAAGAGATTATAAATCATCCTACTTAATAATTCCCGATGCAATATGCGTACTCACATATACACTTACAAGGTGGTGGATGAATGACGATGAATGTGCTTCTAATGGTATGCGGACGGTGTTCCAAATCGGCTTTCGGAGAGGGAGGGAGTAAAACTATCAGGGAAATCACATAGTGTTCAAAATCGTGAACGAGTCGACATAGCAATTATCGTATCAACCATCTTATTACAAGTCCCGCCCATACAAGACTTGTAATACTTAGATTCACACATAAATCCATGTAAACAGAACTGTGACGGGTTTTGTTTACATAGCAATTATCATATCAATCCTCATATTACAGGTCCCGCCCATACAAGACTTGTAATACTTAGATTCATATATAATTTCATGTAAACAAAAATTTATGACGGTTTCCACGTAATACAATATAGTATAAAGCTATGAAGAGAGATAATATCCTTAGAGACCATTGTTTAACTTACAATGTCTGAGAACGAAATGAGACCATTGTGCAACTCACAATGTCTAAGAAGCAAGATGAGATCATTGTATAAGTCACAATGTCTAAGGTATAATTGAGACCATTGTGCAACTTCTCAATTTCTAAGAAATAGCTCTGGTCATTTATTAAATAGTTCTTTTATAAATAACGTGCGATTATAAACAAAAAGATGTAAGCATATATATTACATATATGTATGTATAGCATTGTAAGTACTTAATTTGCAGCAGTATGTAATGCACTAAGCAAGTAGCGCTGTAAGCACTTTGACAATTTTTTGATTGTGATGTAGGTTTGATGAAAATACGTTATAGTCTAGGGTAAATATGCACACTAGTTATTCTATAACCAGTGCTCTGCATACCCAATCTGTAACACCCCTAAAATGTATGTCACCAGCGGATTAGTTATGTCCGGGGGAGTTACTTTATAATACACAACGTGAACTAGATACAAGAGAACGACCTCTAAATGTGTCGTTTGAAAATAATCTCGTTGAATTTCCTTGAAATTGATATAAATTTGTCCCATAATTGCATCACCATGAAAAACTTGAATGTTTATACTCCAATGCACTTCAAGTAAGCCAAGTATCTATATCACCTGAGAAAAACATGCTTAAAACGGTCAACATAAAGTTGGTGAGTTCATAGGTTAGTTTAAATATGAATGTAAGTTTCAAATAAATGTATTTGTCCACTGTATCATCACAGTACCATGTAAAAATCCTAAAGATTTATAAAGAATGCATGACCAATTTTATGTCACCACAATACCAATCTCTTTCCCAAACAAGATTTATAAAAATGCGCCGATGAACAATTTAATGTCACTCTAAAATGTTTCAAGTATGTATTGCCACTTTATTCAAGGCATAGAAAATATCCGTGTGAGTATAAAACAATGGTTACGATTACTCTAAGTTCATGAAACAGATGTACCAATATAACAGTAATAATTCATGTGTATTTGTTGGGGGCCCTGTAGTCCCAACCAATCGTAATCTGACATGTTATAACGTTCGTTTACCTAGTGATAGCTAATCACCCGAACGGGGATTGTCAATCCCGAATAGATCTATTTTATATCATTCGCGTGGAATCACGCCGATAAGTTCGTTACCGGCGATAAGCTATCACCCCGAACTGGGATCCAACCCGATTTCTATCGATTTATAACTTTCGCAGCTACCCTCCAGTGATTACAGTTCATGAGCTCGTTGTGACGTAAATAACAAAACTAACAAATATAAACAAAAAAAAATAAAATGTAGACTTTTATATACCCATCACAGGTGTCCCCTACAAGAACACCCGGGCAGTGATTTAAAGAAAACATTACTCCGTTACCGGTGTCCCTCAAGAATCACCGGGCATAAGTGTAAAATTATGTTACTCCCGTTAACTGGTGTCCTCCAAGAACACGGGCAGTACGTTTTTGTCTTCAGTTC
Source organism: Tanacetum coccineum (assembly GCA_026074375.1). Lineage (NCBI taxonomy): Eukaryota > Viridiplantae > Streptophyta > Magnoliopsida > Asterales > Asteraceae > Tanacetum > Tanacetum coccineum. Next base: position 38,555 of record BQNB010025206.1, read on the forward strand.
AATCCGCTTAAGCTATCCGTTTAATCCTTTCAAAATTAAAGGAATATATTTGTGACCAAAAATGAAGTCAGTAATATATCCATAGCGAGTATGAAAAGATTTGTGAACCTATTTGTAATCAAACATCGTAATGCATTGTAAATAAGGCATGTATCCCCCCTGCGGGTTTATAAAACATTCAACAGATTGAAAAAGCAGAGGTTATGAAACTCACATCGATGATGTAGAACGTATTGACATATAGGATCTCATATGCACAATACGAATACGGGGAAGACCGAAGGGCTCGATCAAGAAGTTGCAGCTAATCTTAACGGCTAGTTCCACTAGCCTAGGATAATGAATTTGGGTTTCCCGATGGATAGTCACCTCAACGCGTCACGTTGATACATCAACGCGACACGTTGATAAAGATTTAGATTTAAAGTTGTAATAGTTTGGTGGTTGTTAAATAAAATAAATCTAAAAGTGAACGCAAAGTATGTAATATATTCTGTATATATTACATATGAAAATAACCCTTATATAACTCACACCGTGAATTATATAACAAAGACAAACAATTCAAAGATTAATGTGATGTATATAATGCTTTGCAAGTATTATATAAAAAGTGTGCGTAAATAATTAAACCAAATATTTCGACACCAATTTAATTAATAAAAAGTCATTGCATAAAAGTAGACACACGTCTTAAAGTTATGAATTTAAACAACCGATGTTTGTAACAGTTTATAACCATTATAAAATATAAAATAATATTTTATAAATTATATTTCGTTTCTACGATAGATTGTATCTAAAACAGTTGCCTCGATGTAAAAGTATAGTTTTCGTTCATTGGTCGGGTTATTGTATAATACAAGTTAATATATCTTTTTAAAATATAACTTGGTCCCCTTTATCCGTTTCTAAAATAATACTCCCTCCGTCCCCGGTTTAATATACGTATTATATATTATATTATATATATTTTTCAGAGTGAACTTTACCAAGGGTAACTTGGTAATTTTCTTAATTGCTCTTTGGAATATTATTATACTCCCTCCGTCCCTAAATTAGTGTCCACTATTGACTTTCGAAGTCATTCTTCTTTAACTTTGACTTTAAATTATTTTGTTTGTGTTATATAATACTTGATGAAAATCATATCCATGAAAATACATTGAAAACTCAATCCATTCATATATTTTGCATCAAGTATTATATAACACAATCAAAATAATTTAAGGTCAAAGTTGAAGATGAATGACTTCGAAAGTCAATAGTGGACACTTATTTAGGGACAGAGGGAGTAGTATTTTATATTTTATAGTATATAAAACATACAATCAGTTTTTGGCGCCGTTGCCGGAGACTTGTGTTAAAGATTCTGTCGTTTACGTTTGTTGATTTGGTTTGAAGATCCTTTCGTCCTCGAAAGTTTCATTTTTGTTAAATATTTCAAAAATAAAAAAAAACTATATAAAAAGTAAAAAATATTTTCTTTTTCTTTTTAGTATAATTATCATAAAAACATAAAAAAAAGCACCCGTGGTTGTTTTTATTACAACCATACGCGCCCTATCTCGCGAAACAATAAACCAAACGCACCATGGTGGTGCAAATACCAACCCAACGCACCCTAGTTGGGGCTGACCCGGATCCAAACGCACCCTCGGTGCCGTTACAATCAAACCGAAACGCAACCCTTATGTGGTTTCAGACAACCACCAAACGCTCCCTAGGTGCAAACCCATACAACTAACGCGATAATACGCACCCTTTTCGGTGCAAAACACAAACAAAACGCTACCTAGCTTGCTAATATAAAACCAAACGGACCCACGTTGGTTTTGACATAAAACAAACCACCCACTGTGTTGATTCTATCAAACAAAACGCAAACTCAACCTGATGGTCTAATAAATAAACCACAACTACACTCCTCTAAGCTGGTGGACTGGTATTGAATGGGAGTGAAACAGATGTCGTGACGCTGAATATAGCGATGGTGATGATGATGGTAGGTGGTGGACGTGGTGACAGCGGGGTGAGGTGGCAGCGCGTGGGTGGTGGTGGATCGGGTAGATCGGGGTTATGGGGAGCCATTGTTGGATCAGCCACGAAACTTGCCGGAAAAGTTTTTCTCTGTAGGCGGCGACCTGAGGGCTGAGTGGTGGCCATCGGCGACTAGCCGAAAAAAAAAAAAATGAAAGAGAGAGAGATCATGTATGTGTTTATTAATGAAAAAATGAAATAAAATATATAAAACTGTTATATATATATTTAAATTTATAAAGTACAGTGCAAGTCCCCCCCCTCTCATAAACAGGGTTAGTTTGTGTAAATTTTTTTAATAATAGTTTATTGATAACTTAATCTGTTTTCGTGAGATTGTTTGTGGGGGGGGGGGGGGGGGGGGACGACTTAACTGATGGGGATTCCGCGAGGGTGACACGGAAACGGTCGTGCGCCAGGGTTTGTGTGATGTAGCCGAAATCACTATGAGTTCTCGCATATAAAACGAGTATGGGGACAGGCGGGGGGGGGGGTCGCCTGCAGGCGGTGGATATCAAAAAGCTTATATTAGAGATAGGTACATCACTATACATGTGGAAGTTAGCAGATGCGTTTAGTTACATTAGATTGTGAGGATGAAGGATTAGGATGCATGTGACTGAGAGCGACGATTCTTGTGGGTCTGCGGTACAAGAGTGTGTGGGGATGAGCTAATATAAGCTCGGTACGAGGGAGATGAGGGGTTAGACGGCACGTACCAGGGCCAGCTCGCGTGAGGGTCACACAGACTATCACAGCGTAGATCTCGTAGCGATGATTACAGACTAGAAAGGGTATGGCGGAGTGACTCTAGACACCCTTATTGATATGGAGGCGACACGACGGATGTAGTCTTTTTCAAACAATTACTATTTAGCGGAAGGGTGTTCTATCTTATATATAGGTCATAGTCTCAATTATACAGTTTAATCCTGTATTTATGCTATGGCATCTTACTACAGTACACTTACACACTCTTCTAGTATTAAGTGAGTAGTGACGAGATGATATTAATACACTTATAGTGGACTCTCTGTACACACTTTACAGACTTCACTGTAGTATACACACTTAACATTTCTTATTATTAGGTTGTCACATGTTCGGTACACAGGTATATGAGAATAGTTACGTTGACACACAAAATTCAGTCTTTGTGAGTATATTCTGATATGGGTGGTTACATATGGGTCAGATGCGGAGTCTATACTTTAGTAATTTTTAACATTCTTGTTGATATCTGATATACAGTCTGAGATGTATGAATATGACACAATGTCTAACACTGATAGCGATGTCACAGGACTATTTATTCAAGGAAAGAGATATCTCATCGTCTAATGTAATATCTTTAGAGGGGATACTGTATGAGAGACTGTTGGAGCCAAGATGTGGTTTCACACACTCATACACGTTTGGATATTTGTTAAGGATTACGCGTTAATTAGCGTTTTTGTGTAAGGTATAAATGTAATTATATGTTTGGGAGGATAAAGATTTTTGATATGGGGTTAATTGTAAGGGTTTATATTAGTTTTTTATATGTTTTAAATTAATTCAATATATGAGGGTAATTAATATAGATAAATTTTGTGTGTGATTGTATTTATTAGTTGTTTAAATTGAGGATTGTATGGGTTATGGGGGTTTTGATTGGGTTATATTGTTAGAGAGGGTTTTGTTTGGGTGTTATAATTTTTATGATTATAAATTGCTAAGAAGTTGGGCTGTAAATTGAGTAAGACTTGTCCTCTAGTGGTATCTGTGGCTGGGGGGAAATAAGATAGTCAGTCAATACATGGTTTATGACTTCCAATGGTCAGTCAATGGTCAAAATTTTCAAACTGATATGATGTTGCTGCTATTGGGAGGTTGTGAGATGGTCTTAGGTATTCAATGGTTGTCCACATTAGGTACAATTTAGTGGAATTTCAAGGAGTTGATTATGAGGTTTGTGTATGAGGGGAAGAAGATTTGCTTGAGGGGAACACATCAGTCTGAATTACAATGGCTGAGTGGTAAAAGGTTAAGTAAACAATTGATGGGGACAAATAAAGCTTGTGTGTCCTCCATTAGTTGCATTTGGCCATCTGCTACTTTACACTTAATGCAGACTTCAGAGCTCCAAAACCCTCACACATATCCTGCACTTGCTTCCTTGTTACAAGAGTATGATGATGTCTTTGCTATCCCAACTACTTTACCCCCACCTAGAGATTTTGATCATAGAATTCCATTTAAAGATGAAACAGTAGCAGTCAACATACCCTTATAGGTATCCCCCTATTCAGAAGGATGCAATAGAGGTCATAGTGTAGGAAAACTAGATACCAGAGGTGGTCAGACCTAGTCATATTCCCTTCTCATCTCCAATTGTGATGGTTAAGAAGAAAGATGGTTCCTGGAGAATGTGCATAGACTACAGACAGCTAAATAAGAATACCATCAAGGACAAATTTCCTATTCCTGTCATTGAGGAGCTAATTGATGAATTGTGTAGAGCAAAAAATTTCTCCAAATTGGATTTGAGGTCTGGCTACCATCAAATAAGGATAAGTGAAGAGGACATCTTTAAGACTGCTTTTAAATCTCATGAGGGGCACTATGAGTTTGTGGTGATGCCATTTGGCCTCACTAATGCACCATCTACCTTCCAGGCACTCATGAACTCAGTATTCAAGCCCTTCCTCAGAAAGTTCACCTTGGTTTTTTTGATGATATATTGGTCTACAGTCCTTCTTTAGAAGCTCATGTGGATCACTTGAGACAAGTGTTGCACATAATGAGGGTTTAATATTTGTATGCCTAAATAGATTAATGTGTGTTTGGGACAAGCCAAGTGGAGTACTTAGGCCACTTGATTTCAGCTGTAGGAGTGGCAACAGACCCACAGAAGATTCAAGCTATGCACTCATGGTCAGTTCCTACTACACTCAAACAATTGAGGGGTTTTTTGGGTTTAACTGGATACTACAGAAGGTTCATACAAGGCTATGTTGTTCTTAGCCAACCATTAACAATCTTACTCAAGAAAAACGCTTTTCAATAGACTTAAGAAGCTCATGAAGCTTTTGAAATCATTAAAGTTGGTCTATGACTGAACCCCAGTTCTTGCTCTTAATCCAAACTTCAATCAAGAGTTCATTATGAAACCGATGCTATTCAGGGTATGGTATTGGGTGCATGGTTGCAACAACAAGGTCCATCCAAATTGCTTACCTCATTAAAACCTTAACCTCCACAGCATCAATCTCTTTACTGCCTATGAAAAGTAATTATTGGCATTGATTAGCTTTGCAAAAGTAGAGCGGGTATTTGCTACAAACAGGCCATTTCAAGATCAAAACAACCTTTCAGTCTCAAATATGTTTTAAGACCAAAGGATTTATACACCTTTCAGTCAAGAGGTTGCAAAGCTCTTGGTTTTTGACTATGAGATTAGAGTATAAGCAAGGTAAAGAGAATGTTGGTAGTTAATTCCCATTGTCCATAATTAAAAGACAAGGGAGAATTTGTTTGCCTCATGTCTACATCACTTCCATGAGTTTATGGATGCAGTCACTCTTTTGTGGATCACTGATCCAATTCTTAGTCAAATTGTCAAGTCTCTGCAGGATGGTACTGCAGTAAACTCTAAGTATACTTGGCATAATCAACAATTAAAAAGGAAAGGGAAATGGGTAGTTGGAGCAGATGCACAACTTAGAGAAGCAATGGTCATCCATTTCCATACATCAGCTGTGGGAGGCCATAGTGGGGTAGAAGCTACTCTCAATAACAAGAGGCTTGGTGCTTTCTTTTATTGGAAGAGAATGAGGAAATTGGTTATAAGAAACAGTAAGACTTGTTATGTTTGCCAAATAAATAAGCAGAAATCATCGTTGTAAATCACCCCCATATATGTGACACGAAAAGCGAAATAGGTGCCGGGAGGCGTTGCTTCATATAATACAACAGCTCAAGATACAAGATAACGACCTCTAATTATGTCGTTTGAAAAGTAATCTTCATGATTTTCTTAGAAATAGAATATAAACATTTGTCCCATAATTAGCATCACGAATGAACAATCATAAAAGTAATACAAACGAGATTTGATCATTTTCTATGTAAAAAGGAAATCCAAGAATGAAATCTTGTCAAAATTAGCCACTTAATGCACATCAAGTAAGCCAAGCAACTAATTCACCTGAAGAAAAAACATGCTTAAAAGTGTCAACATAAAGTTTGGTGAGTTCATGATTTTGTAAGTATAATTATAAATTAAACATCCAACAGATTTAAAAAGTAGTATGACATTTCGATCCTTAATAATAATTCGCCAAAAATATAAGAGGTAAATTGGAAGAACCGAAGAGAGTTTAGTGTTTATTGCTTCGCCGAAATATAATAAAAAGTGTTCAGAAATTATAATGTTCCAATAAGTAGTATGGACATGATATTCGTTGATTTTCCCAAAATGTACGGGTCTACTATAACGAGATACAATACCACATAAGATAATATCTACTGTTGTGCTAAAAGCTCATACAATACCGTGAAGCTCCAACATCTATTGATAAATTAAAATACACATATCCGTTTATACCTAAAATAACCCAATTAAACCCAAAACACAGTGAAAAATGGCAAAAATATACTTGTTTTTGTGTTCTGTGTGTGCAGGTACAGATATATGAAAAATCACAAGAAAACTGTCAAAAACGGGCAAGCACGGATACGAGAACAGAAGAGTGAACAAAAGCCGAAAGCAAAGCCAAAGAAAAGTCAACCCTCAATCAGTCAATAACCAAAGGAAAAGTCAACAGTGGTCAATAACAAAAGACATACCCAAAAATAAATCCACCTTTTAGTCCTGCACAAGTTTCAGAAAAACTCACAATTAGGTCCCAAAAACCTTAATGGGAAGGGCCTTAAACCCTTAAAAACCCTTCCCGATAAACAAAAGCCTCATAACAAAAAGGCCCCATGACCCAAAACCATTACCCTCTCAATAAACCACAGGGTAACCATTCTTCAATCTTGCATATTTATGAAAGTCAAAAATATATTATACTTGGACTTATTGATATCAAATAAGAGAGGGACTAAAAAGCCATAAGCTCGAAAGTTAAAAAAAATACAGTTATACCCGTTTTCCACCAGTTTAAAAGCGGCGCGGAAAGGAATGAATCCTGTTCATTTTCCCTTCCAACTTTCTACATGGTAAAAAGAAAGGGCTAATAGGAACTTGAAGTTGCAAAACGCAATTCAAGGAAGTTTCACCAACAGATATGTGCAAGGGAGAGATTAGTCAAATCAATGATTTTAAATGGTCTACTCAAAATAGATGACAACTGGAGGAGAAGAAGAAGCACAAAGAATGTGGTATAGAGCAACTAATTTACACTCAGTAAACAGCACAGAGATGAGTCTCAAAGGATGCCTACAAAACTCGTGGCAAGTCCTGTTAGCTCAAATATGATCCAACGGCTATGATTCAATCCCCAATTATTGAAGAATCCAACGGCAATGATTGAGAGGAACGTGTGTGCCAAGCAAGACCTAGAAGCTTCAAGGATTGGCTATAAATAGTTAACCTCTCACCCTCACACATACGAATAAATCTTTTTCTTTTCTAGTTTTTCACCTTAGTTAGCTTTTAGATATTTTTGCCTTAATGAAATTTCTTTTAAAAATCAGTGTTAATTGTATTTTACTAATGTAATTAAAGTTTAGTTAACTCAATATTTAGCTGATAATATTCTGCTTGCATTAATCTTCATAGCCTCTTTTATTCATAAACTCTCAATTAGCACTATTGTTCTCAAATGCATTACTCATAAAATCCTATAAGCTTCTTATTCAGCTCTACATACTCTAAGCGGAAATTGAGGCTCTAATTCAGTTGTTAATCTTCCTATAAAACCAATAAACTAGTCTAGATACCTTTACATTTGGATTGTGGCTTTTGGAAGGAGAGCCAAACATGGAAGGGCTCTCATGGACTTATACTAGCTTATCCTAGGATAAGCTAGAGCTTGTAGCAAAGCTCTAAGAGCAATTAAGCCTTGTTCAGCTAGGCTCATTGTAAGTTCTCCTTTAAATTTCATTATCACTTAATTTTTAGTTTCAAATTTACTCAAGTGCTTATTAGTCTAAGATCTGCTTATTTGCTTATGTTATCTGCTCATTTGTGTTTTTTATCTATTTCTTATCATCTATTGTTAGCTTAATAGTTATAGAAATTAGTTTTCATATCTGTCATTAAAATAATTTCAAAAACCAATATTATTCGTCATAATCTTAGATCTTTTATTCTAGTAATCCAGTTATTAGATAAGTAGTTTAAACTTGTATAAGACCATTATCATCTGGTATTTAAGTTTTAGTTAAATACTTCTCAAACTCTTAAGCTAATCGATCTGTTCCCCACCCCCCCCCCCCCATATCAGTTAAGGGGTGTTTGGTTTAACCTTGTTTGACCTTTAAAAGTCAAAATGACTTGTGCAATTTGTGTGGATTAGTTTTGTTATCAGTTTAGATTAGTAGTAATTCAGTTTTTAGAAGTTAGCTTTGATTTTATAAAAAGTTATGGTTTAAGTTGGGTGTGCCAGCACCAGGGTATTTTTACCCTTTCTTTTTGCTTGATAAAATTTGAACCAAGCCATCTAAGGCTTGGTTCTTGATTGTTTTGTGTTTATACACACTCAACAAGAGTGTTTAGTGCAGGTATAACCTCACTAGGCTGCCCTGCAAATTTGGTTGAGCTTTTGCCAATTGCATCAGCAGTACTAACAAGTAGTTAGTACTGCTGAACTTTTAGTCTCATTTAAGTTAAAAAATCTAGGATTTAGGTTCTTAAATTTAAGTAGCTTATAGCTATCTTGCAGCTTAATATAGATTAGGATTTGTTTTTACAATTGCTAGCTTATTTCTTAGGGGCATTAAGCTTTAAAATTTCATAAAAATAATCAAAAAGCCAAAAACAGTAGGTTTAAGATTTAGGTTTTAAATTTTGAATTTTAGCTTAAAGTGTGTGATTTTATGATTTGGATTGATTGTCCACAAGTAGCTTAGTTAGTTTGCAAAAGTTTGGGTCCTAAATCAGCTTATTGAGTAATTGAGCTTAATTTAGTTTTGAACTTATTGTCTTGTTTCCTGAGTATGCCTTTTCCATCATCATTTTCAGTCACCTTCTAGTGTTTTAAGCTCTCATTTAGCTTAAGTACATCATAAGTTTTCTATAGCTCCTTTTAGTTTTAAGTTTAAGCTTATTTTAAGCTTTTTACAGCTGATTTAGTAAAATCAAGGGTAAACCCCCACTTACTGTAAACACTTATTGGATAAATCATTAGAGTCTTAATTTAGTGGTTTTCAGCTTGTAGAGCTTTTATTAAAGTTTTTCTCCACAACTTGTTCTACAACTTTGCTTTTATAAGTTTTTCATAATAAGCACTTTTGAAATCAACTTATTTATAAAAGCTTAAATGGACTAAACTTGTAATCGGGTTGGGCCTCAGGGTAGGAAGTGTAACTTTTAAGTTTTAATTGTTTCCATCAGTTTGTCCATTTTTGCATTGTAGTCCTTAGTTTAAGTTCTATGTTAGTTTAATAATTTTAATAAATAATTAGTTTAGTTTTTTAATTATTTAATTAAACTTTATTAAAAACAGTAAAAATTAGGTCTTTTATTTTTATAAATTTCACATCATTTTTCTCTTTTTAGTAATAATTTTTATAAAAAATTTAGGGTTTAAATTTTAGCATTTTTATTATTATTTTAAGCTTTTAATTAGATTAAATCTAGATAATTCATTATTTTAAAATCTAAAAAGCAAAATAGTGATTCCTTTTTCTAAATTTTTCGGTTATCTTAGTTACATAGGAAAAATATAATTTCAATTATTTGCTATTTTTATTATTTTAGGATTTAATTAGATTTAAATAGTTTTTTTTAATTAATAAAAAAATTCAAAAAAAATAATCAAAAAAATAATTTTCTTTTTCTTAAAATTTTCTTTTGTCCTAATTTAGGTTTAGAAATTTAGTTTGCATTTTTAGGAATTAATTTTGATTTACTTGCTTATTTGTCGCTTTTAGTTGCTCCCGTTAATTAAGTTTTAAGTGATATAATTGCTTTAGTTGTTTATTTTGATTGTTGCATTAATTCTTATTATAGAAACTCCAAAAACATCCTTGCTTTCATTCAAATCATAATCCAAGCTTAAATGTGGTTTCAATTGCACAAGTCGTTGGGGAAACGACCCGGGAGATCATACTTCCCGGTTAAATATACGTATTATATATATATATATTATAAATATCTTTTAAGAGTAAATTTTCCTTAGGGAGTTTTTTTAATTGCTCTTTTTGAATATATTTTATTATATATTTTTGCGTGTATAAAACTCACAATCAGTTTTTGGCGCCGTTGCCGGGGACTTGTGTTAAAGATTCCTTCGTTTACGTTTGTTGATTTGGTTTGAAGATCCTTTCGTCCTCGAAAGTTTCATTTTTGTTAAATATTTCAAAAATAAAAAAAAACTATATAAAAAGTAAAAAATATTTTCTTTTTCTTTTTAGTATAATTATCATAAAAACATAAAAAAAAAGAAAAATCAAAAATATAAAAAAAATGTCCTTTTAAAAAAGAAATAAAATACACAAAGTTGGTAAAAGAACACCAACATATAATACCTTCAATTGAGGTATTATCGTAAATAAGTTCCGGTGAACTTGAAAAGTTCCCAAATCGAACCAAAGATTCAAAAACTTGCCATTTGTGTCACTTACGAAGTACGGCTCACCTTGAAAAGCAATTTTTAAGAGTTACCGTGAAATAAGTTGATTATTTGGTTTTAAGTTGTCTTCCGTGTATCCGTTTAAAATAAATTGCTAAAAAAAAATTTTAAATTTTTTTTTTCAAAAATCCAAAAAAATTAGTGTAATTTTTGTTTGCTTTTTAATTTCTTTATTTTTAGTGCATGCGCACTCGATCTCAAGCTCGTAATCGAAATCGTCGACAACAACAAATAACAACGGTTATTGTTGAGGAACCCGAGATTCCAATGGCCGACAATCGTACCATGTCTCAGATGTTACAAGCTCCCATCGACCCAAACCAAACACGCCCTTGCTGGGGCTGTCACAAGCCAAACGAAGCCCTCGGCTATTTTCCTTATACCAAACGCACCCTAACCGATGGAAATACAAACCAAACACACCCTTGGCTGTTTACATCCAACCAAACGCACCCTTGTGGTGGCGTTGGCTGCCAAACGCACCCTTGTCGGTTTTAACGAAGACCAAACGCAACCTAGCTGCTGAACCACCAGGCGAACACCCCTTTTTGGGTGGCTGCCCAAACAACAAACGCACCCTTTTGGGTGACTAAAAACCCAACGCACCCCATTGTGGTGCTGACCTGCAAACCATACGCACCCTCGAGGTGCGAGCCAACCAAACGCAGCCTTCGCTGCCAAACAAAACGCACCCTTTGAGGTGTTAGACCCAACCAACCGCACCCACTTGGTCTGACCCGCAACCCCATGTACCCCGTGGGTTTGACCCGACAACCATACGCACCCTTGGGTCATGTAAACATCAAACCGATCATACCCTTGGTGCGAACCCAGAACCAACACACCCTTTTTGGTGCTTATATAAACCACACGCACCATAGGGGTGCGGCTGAGAAACCACACGCACCCTTGGGGTGGCGGTTGGTGGTGGTGGATGATGTTATGATGATGAAGATAACGAAAAGATGAAGGTGGTGGTGGCGTCGGTGGAGAGGTAGCCGGAGGAGAGGGTGGCGAGTGGAGGAGAGTGACTATGGGGATCGGATAGATCGGGCGAATAGGAGACTTTTTGGTGCTCGTCGGAAAACTCACCGGAAAACTTTTCCGGTGGTGGTTGGTGGTGGCCGGCGGTGGCGGGCGGCGACGCCGGTGGTGGCCGGCGGTGGCCGAAATTTATGAGAGAGGGGAGAGAGAGGTGGCATGTGTGTGTGTTTATTAGAGATGGAAATGAAATTTAATTTATAAATTTTATATATATAATAAAATTTATAATATGAAATGATAATACCCAATAGTCTAGGGTTTATTTTGTAAATTTTTAATATAGTTTCGATAACTATCGGTTCGGGACTCGTTTGAGCCACTTATCACTAGTTAACGGTTGATTCGAGTCACGAAACTCGCGCCATTGTTTTCCGAATCATTTTTCCGATAAAAACGAGTATTTATTTGATAATATTTCATAAATATTTTTATAACATTTATAAAAACATTTGTTATTTATTTGGTGACTCGGTTAAAATAAAAGCGAATTTTTTTTAACTCGGATATTCGCGTTATCAACAACGATTAAATAAATAAATATTAAATGTTTTTATTTAATATTTTTGTTGGGAAATAGATTGTAACAGACTTAATACTGGTAGTATAACAGTTAAGTCTGGTAGTAATAGTTAGTTCTGATAGTATTGAGTTAATACTGGCAGTACTAAGTTAAGTCTGGCAGTACTAAGTTAGTACTGGTAGTCTTAGCAGTACTAGAGTTAGTACTGGTCATAGTTAGTTAAGTCTGT